>WSYH01017719.1:0-11751 GCA_036426205.1 Ascaphus truei
TCTCTCTCTCTCTCTCTCTCTCTCTCTCTCTCTCTCTCTCTCTCTCTCTCTCTCTCTCTCTCTCTCTCTCTCTCTCTCTCTCTCTCTCTATATATATATATATATATATATATATATATATATATATATATTCTTGAAACATAAAGTAAAATACAGGTACATTATATATATTTTTGTACTTGAGTAAACTGAACTGCCACTCTAAGGCTTGTACTTTTAAATGCAACATACACTGGATTATGAATAGGAACATGCCATTGTCTTGACAAAAGATCCAATTTTAAAGCGCTTTGAGAAAAGCTATTTCACAGAATCTGCTTACTCAGAATGTGTCTTAAGGCTGAATTGTTCATAAAAAGGAAACTGTTCCATAAAATGGAGACACCGCTTCTAATGATGAGATCGTTAACTCTTTAGCCATTCAGTCTCAGCTATATAAAACATAACAATTTCATTTCTTCCATTATCCCATGTGTGTAATTTACAGGAACATACCCAAAGCGTAAGAGGCAGACTAAGCAAATGTCCCAATATTAGATTTCTAATTGTGATGCAAGCGCAACTCTCAACCTGCTGGGGGAAGTCTGAACATGAGAGGTGCCATATGTAACCTTGTACTATCCATTTCTCTTTAAGTTTATACAGTAAGTGAAGCCGGGTAAGGCTGAGTCCACTGTGCCGCTGGTTAGCACAACGCGCAGTTAGCACAATGCATTTTTATCTGTCCGGCCACGCTCACGGGTGCTAGGCACTTGCTGAGACATAAAATTGTGTTTCAGGCGCGTTGAAGGGCCACATGACCTCCTCAGCCAATCAGCACCAGTCTCTGCTCAGCCATGCCCCCGGCCACAGCCCGCCCGCTCGCGCTTACAAAATAATTTGCCGGACAGCCGAACGCTCATGTTTGGAGAGTTTGTGACGTCACCGCTCCCAAGCATGAGCGCGGTCAGCGGCATATGGACACAGCCTTAGTTAAAACCTTGGCCTTATTGAACAGCTCATACTTGGCCGCAAAACCTGTGCAAATAAAAAACAAAAAACAGATTTACCAATAAAATGAAAAAGCTATTCCTGGGGCTGGAAGAACTGACACAAGAGTTTTGTAGCCAGGAGACTATCGGTTAACATTACAGAAGTCTCCAGAGCTTCAAAAAAAAAGGGGGCAAAAATAGCCTCTAATATATATTTAAAAAAATATAAATGATATCTTTTGTTCCTTTGAGCAATCTAAGTTTATGTTTTAGCCAGGATTTTAGATGGATACCAAAATTATACTATGTGCTCCTTTGCATGCCATTTCCCAGAATCCCTGGCTGCAGTGGAAGCACTGTGTGCTAAGAGATAATGGGGAGTGTGGCAGATAAGTGATATTTTTATTTGCTGTACACTGTACAGTGAAGGGGTTGTCAATTTTTTACCCACTATAACTTCTATTATGTGTGGTTGGAAAATGTACTACAAATGGTTTGAAATAAAAGCAGCAGTGCTACAGTGCTGATAAGACAGAAGTGGCCATGGTGGATGTTCACTGTTGGAGAACAACAAGACTGCAGCTAGGTCACACACGGGCCTTAATCTTGGGGGCTCCCAGCTGCTAAATTCTGTCCGTGTGCGGAATCTTGGCGTTGTCCTTGACTCCGACTTGACCTGAAACATCAGATGTCATCTGTGATCAAATCTTCATTCTTCCACCTAAAGAACATAGCCAGGGTTAAGCACTCGATCCCGCCCCAGAGGATCGTACTACGCTTGTCCATGCCTTTGTGTCCTCACGCCTGGATTACTGCAGTGCACTCTACCTGGGTCATCCAGAAACAGAGCAGCACCGCCTGCAGCTGGTGCAGAATACTGCGGACAGGTTATTAACTACCCAGACCCGTTCTCGCCACATGACGCCTGTTCTCCGTTCTCTGCACTGGCTGCCTGTAAAATGCCGTATTTATTTCAAGACTGGCTTGTTGACATTGAACGCCCTACATGACCAGGCTCCCAGCTACCTGAGAGCGCTTCTAGTTCCCTGCACTCCCATTCGCTCACTTCCATCTGCAGATGAAGGACTTCTAATAGTGCCCAGAATCCCTCTGACTTCCTTTGGGGCCCAAACTTTTAGTCACGCTGCTCCTACTCTCTGGGAATCTATAAAAACAGGCCCAGGACCTACCTGTTTACCCGGGCATTTAATTAACGAACCACCACCTGTCCGGCATTGAATAGCTACAGCACCGTCCCATCCTGTATTGTATCTTCCCTTGTGTTTGGTCTCGTTTATAACCTCACATGTTTCCTTTTTCTCTTTTTGTAACTGAAGCTTTGAGTCCCATTGGGAGAAAAGCGCTATATAAATAATGTTATTATTATCATTATTAATAAAGTGCAGCGCGGGTCGTGTAAAGAAATTATTATTACATTACAGTAAGTCAGCACTTTATCTTCCCTATTACAATTAAAGTATGATGGTGGGTATATTAAATGTATACCTGAATTCAAAGTATCATTATGTTCTTACCTCTTTAAATATACAGTTTTGACTGTCATGGCCATTAAAAACATTTGGACCCTTTAAAAATGGTCTGTTAAATGTGTGATTCAAGAAGACATAAGCATACAGAATATGTACAGTATCAAGGCAATTTGGGGGCATAACTGGAGCAATGAAAGGTATTTTCACCTTGTGTCTTGTTGTGTTAATATATCATTTGCTCCAGCTCGTGATTTTGGCAGTGAAAGGAACTATGGGGTAATTACCATATAGTACAGTATGTACATTGTAATATCATGCATCAAACTCGGCAGCTCTGTATTTATGTATAAATATCTTTATTTGTATAGCGCTATCCATGTGCTGTACATAGCACTTCACAGCAGTAATACACAAAGTAATAGGAGACATACAGTAATGGGAATAAGTGATACAGGCATAAAAGCAACCATTAGGAAAAAAGAGTCCCAGCCCCGAAGAGCTTACAGTCTCTGTGCATTTGCCTTCTTTGTACCGTAATATCCATGAACATACAACAATAAGATTATCGCTCAATATCTAGGAATACAAAGTAGATAATGGCTCCATGTGCGCAGGGAGGAGAGAGAACAAACACAAATGGCGAACAGAGTCACCTAGATCCCTATTTACACGCACTCATGATGCACTAGCACATAGTACACGGATATAATATCCAATAATAAAGGCAATTACCCCACTACCCCGCAAAGGGCTAACATAGGTGACAGACGTACAGTCTGTTAAAAACAGAAAATAACAAAACTTTAATGAAAAATAGTATTCACCCCGAAACAAGTGAAGGTATGTACAAGTGAAGGTATGTACAAGTGAAGGTATGTACAAGTGAAGGTATGTACAAGGGAAGGTATGTACAAGTGAAAATAAAAGGGAAATAAAAATGATCCCCAGAGGGGAAGGTGCTAGGGAATAAACTGGTAGTAGGAGGAATAAGCTCAATAGCAAATCAATAATCCTAACCATACAGCTACCAATTGACCAAATGGTCCGGTGAACAAAGCCTCACACCTACAAATGAGAACCCTGCACAGGTCTATGACCCACTGATGCGAAATACATATGGTATGTAGTATCAACCGCAGCTGAAACATAAAAGGTACTATAATTAGTAGCTACAGCAAAATATAGCTCTATGTGCACAGGTAATGAGTCTCAAGGCTGTAAGTGTACCAGAGATAGACGTGTGTGTTATGTAATATATGTCTATGCCTGTAATCACCACACTGATCAAACTCCTGGCAAGTAATAAATGCAGCAGCCGCAGCACACAGTTGCCAGCAAATACCGACACATATACAAGTGCAGGTATACAACCTTTTCCTGGGCAGGGGAAGAGGCTGAACAGCTCCACCGTCCTTAGCACCGTCCCGCTTGCAGGCGTCACGAACGTGACATTACTGCGCCCCAACGTACGTTTCATGTCACGAGAAACTTCTTCAGAGGGAGGAGCTACATACAGATGGTGCCGTGCGTTAGTTATACCATATGTAGGGGGCGGAGTAAATGTGAAGAGACCAATCTCTGTAGTTGTCAAATCATTGTGTAGTTGATGACAACATATGGTTACAACATATCCCTTAATAGGCAAGTGTGACAATGGATCCATGCATATATACTTAAAGAGGTACAACTTAATATGCACATTACTACATGCACATTACTACATTGCAGTGTAGTGTATAGCTTATATCAACTCAGGAGATGGATAGGTGAACAGGTATAATCAGTTTATCAGTGATGTAGAACTGTACTGACCTAAACGACCCACCCCAAAGGGTCAAAACGGGTCTCTAGTAGTTACACTATATACTTGATTCCCTCTACCCCGTATAGCACATAGTGTATGGTAGGTAACTGGACCTAGATAAATGAGGAGTAAATAAAGCCCTCATTCATACCTAGTGGTGTTTTGGTGCCTAGTGTGTGAATCCATCTACACTCGTGTTGCAGGAGTTTACGATCCCAATCACCTCTGCGGGGACCCCATGGGACATGTTTAATCCCTACAAAGCAAAGAACCCCTGAATCACCTCCATGTACCTCATTAACATGACATGCCACTGGTGTGTCGCGTTTATTGCGTACAGAGCCTAGATGCTCCAACACCCTCACTTTCAGGGGTCTATGTGTCTCGCCCACATATTGTTTCTTGCATACACATGTGATCAAATAGATAACCCCTGCAGTGAGGCTGTTGATAAATGTCTTGATGGGAAAGACGGTAGAGTGATTGGAGTCTGAAAAGTTCTGTGTTTTCGTCATGGAGGGACATGCCTTGCAGTGACCACAAGGGTTGAACCCCTTGGGTTTAGGTCCTAACTATGTTTTGGTATTTTTGTTCTTAAAATGGCTATGTACCAGGATATCCCTTAGGTTCCTGGTCCGCCTACATACCATGTTCGGGGATGATTTTAAGACATTTTTTAAGTCGTTATCTTCTGTCAGAATATGCCAATGTCTCAGTAGACTCTGACATATCATCCCCCACCTATCATTGTTGGTGCTAATGAACCGAATGACCGTGTCGCCTGGTGGTACTCATTATACTACCTTTTATGTTTCAGCTGCGGTTGATACTACATACCATATGTATTTCGCATCAGTGGGTCATAGACCTGTGCAGGGTTCTCATTTGTAGGTGTGAGGCTTTGTTCACCGGACCATTTGGTCAATTGGTAGCTGTATGGTTAGGATTATTGATTTGCTATTGAGCTTATTCCTCCTACTACCAGTTTATTCCCTAGCACCTTCCCCTCTGGGGATCATTTTTATTCCTCTTTTATTCTACAAATCCGTCCACGAGTTGTATCCAACGGCGTTTTTTATGAATCCGCGCGGATTAAAACCGACCAGGCCTGTTTGCAGAATTTACACCGCAAAACGGATTTTGGGTTAAAAATGTGAGAAAAGACAGGAAACGGATTTCGGCGGATTCGCCCACCTCACATAAAACTCCTATTCAAGTCAAAAGGACTTTCCGTGCACTATCAACGTATCGGCGTTATTACACTTTATTGAATAGACCACGGGGGCAAGCACCTATGAAGTATTTCCAAGTGCAGGGGCAAGGTGGACAGAATCACTCTCTTCTCTGTTGTCTTTTATAGGAAGTGAAAGTGGATATATGTGGGGCCAGGACAGATTCCTACGGGGTTAATGTAACAACGTAGAGAAGAGCCGAGACATGTGTACGATCAGCTTTTTGATGCAGAATGGTAACCTTGCTCAACTTCAGACATGGAGGATTGTTGGGGGCAAATAAAAGGCAAAAAGAATGAGACCGAGACACAGATCGTGATACAGCTCATTATAATCTGTGCACCATGTCACTGCGCCCCTGTGGTCTATGACAATTTGCCATAGTCAACTCGCCACAGCCAATCGGCTTCCGAGGGCAGCGCACCACCGTCTGTCTCGCGCAAAGGTATCCCCCTAACCTCAAAAGCCACTAACGTTAAATCCTTACCCTAACCCGTTAACCCCATTACCCGTTAACCCATAAAAACTAAACCTTAACCCCTTACCCTAAAATCCCTAACACAAATCCCTAGCACTAACTCCTCTAACCTTACCCTTAAAACTTAACCCCTTAGCCTAAAACCCCTTAATAACTGACTTTAGCGGCGACACGGCTGGCGGTGAGTTGGCCGAGGCTAGTTGTTCTGTGATACAGTAGGTGCAGGATGAAAATGCTCAGGTTTTGGACCAAAATTGCATTGATGCATAGACTCTCTGTCTGCAGTTATCTCAACTAGAATTAGTTTTCCAATGCTTCAAATATAGGTAGCAAGCAAGCTATTCTTAGGCTACGCTTATGGTCCTGGCGATGGCTACGCGACGGTCAGGCGATGGTCGCTGGAAAATCAAAGAGAGATGACTTCCAGCGATCGCGACCAATCCATCGCGTCGCGCTTACAATGCATTTGTTTTGCCGCAACGTCGCTGCCGTCGGCACTATTAGCGCAGTCTAAGGCTGCGATTATGCAGCCGAACTGCAGGGCGCGCGCGCATCTGAGACATCACAATAGCGACGTCACAGAGCGACATGTGCACAAGCACATGCTACTGCGCGCGCGTCTGCAGGGTGAAATCTGCTTTCTGATTGGACGGCCACGTCACATGACGCAGCATTCGCAGCGCGAAAACGAATTTTGAAAACGCTCTTTCTCCCGCTTTGCAGTAGCAAGCGGGGTGACAGTCGCATTCGGTATAGGCGGTTTTCACTACCTGTACCAAACTGTTTTTGCGCTGCGCAGTGTCGCTGCGGGCGACACCACGGGCGTTTTTCTGTATAATTACAGCCTAATTGAATGTTCTTTTTCACATTGATAGACAGCGCAGAGTGAACGTTTAGCATGTTTAATGAGTTGATATTCTTGTCGTTAGCGCAGTTTCCCCCAGGATTATTGTTGCTATTTCAAGACAGCAGTGATGCTTTATGGCAGCATAGGATGAGCAGAGCAGGTCGGCCGATGGATGAGGTGATAGAAAGAAACTAAAAGCACTAAGCTAGGAGTGGCCAAATCCAGTGCTCAAGGTTCCACCAACAGGTCAGGTTTTCAGGATATCGCTGCTTCAGCTTCAGCACAGGTGGCTCAATCAGCGGCTCAGTCAAAGACTGAGACACTGATTACGCCTCCTGTGCAGACACTGGGACTGATTGAGCCACCTGTGCTGAAGCAGGGATATCCTGAAAACCTGACCAGCTGAAGACCCTTGAAGACTGGAGTTGGCCACCCCTGCTTCATGCAAATAAGAGAGAGAAGAAGGGAAAGGGAGAAGCCCCAGCGAGAGAAGAAAGAGAAAAATAGCAGGTGTAAAGAAAAGAAGACAGGAGAACATTGGAGAGAAGGTGGAAACAGCTGGAGGAGAGAAAGGAAAGCACTGGGGAGAAGGAATGAGGAAAGGTGGGAGCAGGAAAAATTGATAAAACGAGAAGCGGTGTCTGACGTCTGAAAAAACTGAAGTCCTCCTTTCAAATCTTTGCCTTGGGCAACGCACAACCCATAGCTCCCTGCCTGCTGCTCAGAGAGAAGACATTTACATAATGAAGTCTTTAATTCATCGTAAATGCATTTTAACACGGCAAACGGAGTCTGGATATGAATAAGAACATAGCCACATCACTTATACGAGGGATGGATACAATGCAAGACTATTTTATGGGAAATATATTTTGTATGGGTTTATGTTTGTGTAATCTACGAGACTGTGGCTTTAAATGTAATATTTAACTTGAACACACATGCTTGTAAAGGCAAAATAATGACATGAAATAAATGTTAATTATGCCTAGATTCCACACTTATAATGACTCTCACATGGCAGGTTTTCATATCGGCTTCGAAAAAAAGGAAATAGATGGGACGAAATACAATGTAGATCACAACGCACTATAACATTTTATTGTGTTTTCAGTTTAACTTAATCATAAATAAATTAGATCATCTTTAAATAAAAAAAATACAATTTGATGTAATGCCGATAGCTGAAAACACGTCAGGAAGACCCACATAAACACAGCAGGCAGAGGCAGCCTCCACCTAGGACATCAAAAGGTCATAGGTTCTATTTAGAGCTTTCACTTGGCTCCACATTTCCCGAACAAGCCCAGCATGTCCAGGCTTCCTGAACAGGTTGGGCGGTTATAAAAACGAAACTGGAAGTACGCTTTATATTAAAGCAGCCGTCCAAGCTGCTGTTTTATTTTTCCCCCTTTAATATGCGCATCAATACAATCCACACATTGATAAGTAATTAGCTACGTTGCCGATCGATACGTTCTCCTGTGATCGATCTGTGAAGATTCGGCTCAGGGGTTCACTAAATGGCTGTCAGTGCAGCAGAAGAGGACCAATGATGCAATGATCTGTAGGGGAAGATCATGTGACAAGGCAGTCACTAAATACAATTGGTGCACTGCTAGAGAGAGGGCAGGGCTGAAAAAGGGGTATGCCAGAGCCTGTTTCAGAAAAGGCAGGGGATGTGACTTTGTAAATGGTTGCTATAGAAACAAAAAAATGCTTGTTACATTATAATACACTGTGATCCAATAGGGATCAAAAAAGATTACCCATATCTTCACTCAGCCAAAAAATTCCTAATACAATAAAGTAGACAGATACTCTTCAAATAATGTTGGTTTTAATTGGTGTTAATACACCTGGGCTAGATATCAGAAATCCGTCTGATATGACTGAGAAACAAAAACTATGTGGTCACAACCAAATTCTAAAATCATCAAAAAAAAAAATTTTTTATTAACCACATACACTCACTAAGTGCTACTTATATACACACAGTGTCAATTGTTAAAAATCCCCGGTGGTGGGATACAAAGGTATATTGAGACAATGTCAATATACAGATAGACAGGGCCCGATAAACTAGGCAAAAATCCACTCGCCCCCCCAAAACACTCCCTCGCCCCCACCCCACGACACTTACCTGCGGTGGGGTCCGGTTGCAGGGTCCTGACGGCGTCTCCTGGCCTTCTCTTGTCTTGTCCTCTTCAAATTCATGTTTTTCCCCTGCAGCAGTAGTCAAAATGGCCATCATATGACACCGCGTTGCCATAGAAATGTGGCGCCGCGTGATGTCCCGACATATTAAATTGTAAGCTCTCGACAGCGGCCAAAATGCACATGCCCGTGGCGACCAGGCGAGTGCATTTGTCGAGTCCTGCAGATAGATATAGGGAAATCATCTGTTTTGTAACAATATCTCCTGAGAGCAATTGTCACAAACTGCTTTGTTTGTATCAAGGTAAGTAGATAAATAATGTCAGTATGGATGTCTCAAATAGTGTAAAATATCCTGTCATAGTAGTGATTAGTAGCATATTCAGTGTTCACTGAATCATAAGAGAGGTACCATTTAGTTTTGGGAATATACAGTATCTTTACAGCTGTATGTCCCTGGTTTTACCTAAAGGGGTTCATCATAATAGGGTGTAGTGATTCATTCAGCTATGTCAGCATACATCTCTAAGGCCTGTAATATAGTGCGCGCGTGTGCGCTACCGTGTGCGTGTGTCAATGATTATTGCCTGTGTGAGCCTGATGTTGCTATAGTTGAGACGCGAGCGCGCACGGCCATGAGTGTTGGCGCAGCAGATCTGAGGAAATACCATAAATTTGTATTTTCGCACTCTTGCCAAGCCACGTGAAGATGTGAGCCAATCACAGTGCGGCCTAACGCTGTGACTTCATAGCCATGGCTCCTAGCCACGTGCGTCACCGCTTGCCCTATAGACACTAAACACACGCGCACCAGCGCGTACTATATTACAAGCCTAACACAGCAGAGCAGATCCATACAATATGGTGTAATTCCAAACTCTTTTTACACCTTTGGTTCTCTCTATATTCAGCAAGTGTAGTGACTGATCAATCAGAAGGTACAATGTAACCCATGAAAGATCCCATGTTTTTATTAAAACTGGGGTAACGCGTAAGTCACAATATAGTACTTAAATATATTATCAAATTGTATAGTATTTGAGCACATACTTTGCACTTGCAGAGAAAACCTATTTAAGCTGTAAGATGATTACATACATATGCTGCATTGCTGTGGATCTCTGTGTAAGTATCCAGAGTCAGTCTTAGACTGCTTCCCCCGTGCCGCGGACCGCGCTCATGCTTGCGAGTGGTGACATCACCAACTCTCCAAGCGTGAGCGTTGGACTGTCCTGCAACTTTTACCGGTAAGCGCTGATTGGCTGAGGAAGTCATGTGAGGTTAAGTTCAACATCACCTGCTAAAGAGAGTAACAGTATAAATAGAAATTTGAGTAGTTTGCGATGTTTGCCATTGGGATGAGCGGTGGTTGGTGTGCTGGTTTCAGAATTCTCCACCAACAATCAGTAGATAGTGCAAGGCGTTTGAGTAATCCAGGGAGTATGATGATATTGGGTGTGGGCCAGGAGGGAGGAGATTGTAGTGTATAGAGAGAGTAACATTTCCACGAGGCCACAAGAAAGAACAAAGTTGAGATACAGTAACTAGCTGGTGCATTATCACAGAGGTAGGAAATGTTCCATAAAGCTGTTGTGAGCCAAGTGTGTGTGTGCAGAGTAAACAGCAGAGGTGTGCCTTTTCCTTGCTAAAATGTTCTACTGCATTTGCAATGCTAGGGTCTGTTCAAGGTTTGCAGAGGGATATGGAGGAGGCGGTGGGGGGGGGTGGAATGGGAGTAAAGTGTTGGGAGAGGCTACAGTAAACAAAGTGTATAGGGGGGGGGGAGTTAATTGTGCAGACTAACAAGCGTGGGATAATAGTGTGGTCGGATAGCTCACCATTTGTTGCATTGTGAAGAAGAATATGCCAAAAGTTCCAGTCTCCAGTTCACCTCTAGCCCAATTACAGTCTAACTACATACAGTATTCACTTAAAATGCAACACTCTTAAAAGCAATGCTCTCCCTTATGATCCTATATTCCTAGATATGACATGTACATCTCAACATTTGTCTTCCTGACAAACCAAAAAAACTATAAATAACCATACACATATTGGGGTGGCCAATCCAGTCCTCAGGGGCCACCAACTGGTAAGGTTTTCAGGATATCCCTGCTTCAAAGCTGGTGGCTCAGTTGAAGGCAAAGACTGAGCTACTGCTTGTGCCATCTGTGCTGAAGTAGAGATATCCTGAAAACCTGACCAGTTGGTGGCCCTTGAGGACTGGAGTTGGCCAATATAGGCATAATAGCAGCAGCTGTGTAAGAATATATCTCCATGGGGGTAAGGAAAGAGCAACATTCCTCACCCACCTTTTACAAGTATCATTATTCCTGTTCATTCTTTATCTCAGTGCCTTACCCGCCAATGGGGTCCATAACCCAAAGCCTTCCAGCAGTGAAGGGGTCCTTTGTTATTGTTAATATCATTTAATTCTAAACGTGACTCATCTGCATTGCCAACATGCAATTAGAAGGCAAGACGTATCAAAGTGTTGAAATGGTTATTCTTATTACCTTGGGGAATAATCAGCCCGAGGTATGTAAAATACTCCCCGTTTCACGGGCTGCTTTTTCAATTAGTCCTGTCCGTGGAAAATGATTTTTTTTTAAAACAGAACGTATGTTTAACCCCTATGATGCCAGTGGGGCCTGCCATACATTGCTTTGCTCTAGGCATTAATTTAGGGAAATGTGGAGATCAGTATCTTCTTAGTCTTTTAATAAGTCTAAAGCATTATAGCTGTATATACTGTGTGTGTGTGTGTGTGTG
>WSYH01017720.1:0-11750 GCA_036426205.1 Ascaphus truei
GCCCTCCACGGTGTTAATAGGTATATTGATTTACTTTTACTCACATAGCATTATTCAAAGATCTCTTTAAATTGAAGGTTTTAAGTCCCTTTCTGAATACAGAATTTCACCGATCATTTTTCTGTGTTTCAATGATAGATTCAAGATAACCCAGCCATGTAAAAATGGTCCCAGCTGTTCCTCATCTGCAACTATGGTCAAGGCCCCAAACACCAAAGATGTTTCATTTTAGGGAAACAGTGTATAGTCATGATAAGAAAACCAATAAGGATATTTTTATTGGTCTGTCCAAAGGGTCAGCTAAAATGTATTAATGTAACCCAATAAAATGCCAGCTGCAAGTTGCTTTTTAACTTTTTTTCCCTCATCATCTTTGAGAGTAGAATTGGTTGCAAAGTAAAGTGACATTACCGCCATTGGATCAGTTTTAAAAGTACGAACTTGCTGAAATAAAACTCAAAGTGCAAAACTTTGAAAAGATTTGCTAGAACTTTGTAACCTAAAAAGTGCAGTTGAAGTTGTCAAAGTCGAAGCAATTAGTCATTTTTTTAAATAGAATTTCCAATTTTGCCAGAGAAGTTCTTATCCTGAAATATGGAGATATAAGTAACACTCCTCTCTCTCTCAAGTATTTCAGGTGAGGAGCAATTTCGACAGAGTGGTCGAAATATTCGCACCACCTCTAATCAGGTTCATATTATTGGGGCATTGATCAAAGGGGACAATGTATTAAACATATTTGTTATAAATGATGGAAATTTTTCAAGAGTTCAGTTAGTATGCATTATGGCTGAAGCTGGTAAATTCCGGGCATTACTGAATCCCTGCTCTCAGATTGGTTAAAATTCTGGACATTATTCATTCAGGTATGGCCCGGAATTTTTGGCACCCTGTCAAGTATTTCAGCCAATCAGCTTTCTCTCATTCCCAAGAGTGAGAGCAACTCTCAGGCAGGGGAGTTGATTGGACAGAGGGGCACCAGCAAGGCACTCACTCTCCCCCACTCTGCCTGCAGAGAGCTCCGCACAGGAAGCGAGGGGAAAGGTGTGTGTGTGCGTGTGGTGTATGCTTGTGTTTTGTGGGGCAGCAGAGTGTTTTATTGGTGTTGTGTGTGCTGCAGTGTGTGTTCTGTTTGTGTGTTTTTGTGGGTGTAGAGGGGGCTGTAGAGTCTGTTTTATTAGTGTGTGTGTATCTGCTGGTTTGTTTTGTGTGTGTGTACTAGATGGGGGCTGCAAGTGTGTGTTTTTTTGTAGGTTTAGAGGGGGGCAGCAGTCTGTTTTTGTTGGTGTGTGTATCTGCAGTGTGGTGTTTTGTGAGTGTAGAGGGGGTCTGCAGTGTGTGGGTTTACAGGGGGGCTACTGGTGTGTGTTTTTGTGGGTATAGAGGGGGGCAGTCTGTTTTGTTGGTGTGTGTGTGTGTGTGTTGTGTGTGTGTGTGTGTGTGTGTTGTGTGTTGTGTGTTGTGTGTGTGTGTGTGTGGTGTGTGTGTTAGTGTTTTGTGGGTGTAGAGGGGGCCTGCAGTGTGTGTGTGTCTTCAGTGGGTGTAGAGGCAGGGTTGCCACCTCTCAGGTTTGACCCGGAGACTCTGGGTTTCGGGCACATACCACTCCATGATACGGCTTGCCGTCATCAATCCCGGGTGTGGTGGGTGTGGTGTGGGTGCAGTGGCGTGTCCAGCTTCTCCGTTATGCTCCTCAATTTTTCTCTCCAACTACAGATGCTACGTGACGTCATGCAGCTACGCGGCGTCACCTGCCAATGGCCTTTAGTAGAAGGTGGCAACCCTGTGTAGAGGGCTGCAGAGTGTGTTTTTGTTGTTGGTGTGTGTGTGTGTGTCTGCAGTTTTGTGGTGGGTTTACAGGGGGGCTGCCGGTTTGAGGGCATAGAGTGGGGCTGCTAGGTGTGTGTTGTGTGTGTGTGTTTCAGTGTGTGTTTTGTGAGTCAGATCAGGGGTGGGGAACGTCCAGCCCCATCATTTGGTCCGGCCCCCGGGAAGCAAGCCTGCAAGAATGGTTTAAAAAAAAAAAAAAAACTGTGTGTCTGTCTCTGTCACTGTGTGTGTGTCAATGTACTGTGTGTGTGTGTTCTGGCACTGTCATTGTGGTGTGTCGGCCTGTCACTGTGTGTGTCTGGCACTGTCACTGTGTGTGTCTGGCATTGTCACTGTGTGTGTCTTCACTGCTGTCACTGTGTGTGTGTTGACTGTCACCTGTGTGTCTCTGTGTTTTCACTGTCACTACGTGTGTGTGTCACTGTCACTGTCACTGTTGTGGTGTGTGTGTGTGTGTTTGTCACGGTGTGTGTTGTGTCTCTGTGTGTGTTGTGTCACTGTGTGTGTCACTGTCTCTATGTGTTTGTGTCTCACTGCTCTGTGGTCTCCTCTCTGTGGTGTCTCACTCTCTTCTGTGTGTCTCACTCTGTGTGCTCACAGTCTCTGGGTGTCTCACTGTCTGTGTGTGTGTGTGTGTGTTGTGTGGTGTGTGTGTGTGTGTTGTGTGTGTGTGTGTGTGTGTGTGTGTGTGGTGTGTGTGTGTGTGGTGTGTCTCACTGTCACTGTCTGTGTGTGTGTCTCTGTGTGTGTGTGGTCACTGTCTGTGTCACGGTCACTGTGTCACTGTGTTGTGTGTCAATGTCTGTGTGTGGCATCAGCCGCCTAAGGTGATGAGGACCTAGTTCACAGGGCAGAGCGTGGTAAGCATGCGCTCCGGTGGGAGAGGGGAAGGGGGGGTATAAGAGGCTTGGTGGGATAAGAACGAGTCTGCAAGAGGAAGACACCTCACTACCGCCTCTCCTCCTCCCTACACCGGCAGCAGCTGCAGATAGGGCACCTGCTCCGCAGTTGCCGCAGTTTAAGATGATGGAGCCATACAGGGCCCTGACTGGGAGGGGCAGGAGGGCCCTGGGACTCCACCAGGCTCTTCACTCGTCACTGGGAGTACACTAATCCCAAATCATTGGTCTCCTTGACGTCAATACATGTTGTATGATTAACATTTGCAGACCCCCCCCAAATATCTGTGCCCCATAAAATGACTCAGTGTGAATCTAAGCTTTCAGACCGTCCCTCATGCATCTCAAATTGCCACTTCTTGCAGCTGATCTTGTTTAGAGAGGTGTCTGAATGTGAGTGGAGTGTATGAGTGAGAGGTCTAGAGTGTGTGATTTTCCCCCCCTGCTCCGATTTGTGTGTGTTTTGTGTGTGTGGGTGTGTGTTGTGTGTGTGTGGTTGTGTGTGTGTGTGTGTGTGTGTGGTGTGTGGTGGTGTGTGTGTGTGTTGTGTGGGTGTATCAGACACCAACCCACAGTCAGTCATAGTCACCCACCACCGCGTCGTCATCGTCACCGAGTTCAGTCAGCCACCAAGTGTCAGTCGTTCATCAGTCACCCAGTGTCAGTCCAGTCACCCAAGTGTCCAGTCAGCTTAGTCAGATATTGTGTTAAAAAAGGTGAATAACAGGCGCTACTTAGTGAAATAAAGTGAATAAATTAGAATATAAGTGATTCTGATGAAATAATGACCAAACCCCTTGCTCAAACCTCACTGGTGGGACCTGTTTCATCGGGTTCCAAGATTAAGGATTACTCAAAACATCCGGGGAGCATGTGGGGGAAAGAGAATAGAATATATATAAGTGCAACTTATGAATATGTGGGTATACAGGCAATGTCTTGGCTCGTATAGCTGATCTACTCACAGGAGCAAAGATAAATCAAAGCAGTTGGCAAATTGGGTTGCCACCCTTGATGATGTCTGTAAGCTGAACCCCCTAACGATTTCTCCGTCGCAATGTGTATATACTGTAGAGAGAGGAAAGAACTACATAGTGCGATCAGTATGAAACTTATGTATAAAAATAAGGTATAAAATGCGCACTTCCAATTTGCACATAGAATAAAAGCATGTAAATCACATATATGAATGGAAGATGTCCCGATCAGCTCACCGCCTCCCTCAGTCAGTCTCGCTGGCTTCCGCGGCTCTGTGTCCTGACCAGAGCTTCCTTCGAGCGCCCTTCTGCAAGATGTGACGTCACGGCTTCAGAGCTGTTATTCTACGGATCGCCTACAAGACCAAAATTGACTCACTGGTAAACTCTAGCCGAGAACAGTTTATGGCAGCTGGCGAAACGCGTAAGTTTACAGAGGATCAATTTTGTTCTTGGAGGCGATCCGTAGAATCGCTCTGAAGCCGTGACGTCACAGTCGTGCAGACGGGCGCTCAGAAGGAAGCTCCGGTCCAGGACACGAGCCGCGGAAGCCAGCAGATCTGACCTGAGGGAGGCGGTGAGCTGATGGGACATCTTCCATTCACTATATGTGATACATGCTTTTATTCTATGTGCAAATTGTAAGTGCGCATTTTATACCTTATTTTATACATAAAGTTTTCATACGATCGCACTATGGTAGTTTCTTTTCCCTCTCTCTACATTATACACATTGCCGACGGAGAATCGTTAGGGGGTTCAGCTTACAGACATCATCAAGGTGGCGAACCCCATTTTGCCACTGCTTTGATTTATCTTTGCTCCTGTGAGTAATCAGCTATACGAGCCAAGACTTGCCTGTATACCCACATATTCATAACGTCTGCCTTATATATATTCTATTCTCTTATCCCCCCACATGCTCCCCCTGGATGTTTTGGAGATATTCAGTTAGTCAGTCACACAGTGTCAGTCATCAGTCCCACCAAGTGTCAGTCACCCAAGTGTCAGTCAGTCAGTCACCCAGTGTCAGTCAGTTCGTCACCCAATGTCAGCCATTCACCCAAGTGTCAGTCAGTCAGTCACCCAAGTTTCAGTCAGTCACCCAAGTGTCAGTCAGTCATCCAAGTGTCAGTCAGTCAGTCATCCAAGTGTCAGTCAGTCACCCGTGTCAGTCAGTCACCCATGTCAGTCCATCACCCAAGTGTCAGTCAGTCAGTCAGTCACCCTGGGTCAGTCAGTCATCACACAAGTTCATCCAGCACACAGTGTCATTCGTCAGTCATCACACAAGTGTCAGTCAGTCATTCCGCCGTGTCAGTCACCCAATGTCCAGTCAGTCAGTCACCCAGGTCAGTTCAGTCAGCCCCAGTGTCAGTCAGTCAGTCACCCAGTGCCAGTCAGTCAGTCCCCAAGTGTCAGTCAGTCAGTCACCCCCCAAGTGTCAGTCAGTCCAGTCACACAAGTGTCAGTCAGTCACACAGTGTCAGTCCAGTCAGTCACACAATGTCAGTCAGTTACACAAGTGTCAGTATCACCAAGTGTCAGTCAGTCAGTCAACAAGTGTCAGTCAGTCATCCAGTCCCAAGTGTCAGTCAGTCAGCAGTCCCAAGTGTCAGTCAGTCAGTCACCCAAGTGTCAGTCAGTCACCCAAGTGTCAGTCAGTCAGTCACACAAGTGTCAGTCATCCAGTCACATCACACAATGTCAGTCAGCAGTCACACAAGTGTCATCCCACAAGTATGTCATCAGTCAGTCACACAGTGTCAGTCATCAGTCACCCCCCAAACCTGGAAAACCAGTTGCGAGTAGCAACATCATCAATACCACTAACATCACATCACACGCCTCACCAAGATAAGCCGTTCCAGCCATCACATTAGGGGTAGTAATTAAATGTTTGGCCAAATATAGCAGGCTAATTTTTTAAGTTGATCATTTTGTATGGCCCGCGAATGATGTTATAAATATCCAAATGGCCCTTGGCAGAAAAAAGGTTCCCCACCCCTGGTCTAGAGGTGAAGGAGGCTGCAGAGTGTGTTTTGTGGTGTTTAGAGGGGGGGCTACAGAGTGTGTTATATAGAGAGGGGTTGCAGAGTGTGTGTATATATATAGATAGGGGGGTTGCAGAGTGTGTGTATATATATAGAGGGGGTTGCCGAATGTGTGTTTGTGTGTATAGAAGGGGGACTTGAAGATGTGTGTATATAGAGGGGGGCTGTGTGTATGTACAATTTCATTTTAATAAACACGTGTAGTAAAAGCAAAAGAATGTAGACGATCATGCTGATAAAATCAATATGACTACAAGTTCTATTTTTTAAGAAAAATGTAAAAAAAAAAAAAATATACCTATATTTAGCCTATAATAGTAGTAGGATGAGGGGGATATTAGGGAGATGGGAGCATTGTGGTGAGTGATGGGATGAGGGGATATTAGGGTGATGGGAGCAATGTATGTGAGAGTGTGGGAGGATGGAGGATGTTAGGGTTATAGAGCAGTGTAGGTGAGTGATGGGAATTAGGGGGATGTTTGGGTGATGGAGCATGTGTAGGTGAGAGTTGGATTGGATGAGCAGATTTTTTGGGGGGTGGGAACGTGCATAAGATGAGAGTGATGTGATGACGGGGATTTTAGGGTGAGGGAGCAGTGTAGGTGAGTGATGGGATTGAGTGGGGTTTATGGTGATGGAGTCATTGTATATGAGAGTATGCTGGTATGATGTAGTGGTTGTTAGTATGGTAGCATGTAAGTAGTTAGTGGATGAGGGGTGATGTTATGGTTGATGGGAGCCGTGTAAGATGAGAAGTATGGATGAGGGAGGTGTTAGGGAGATGGGAGCATATGTGATGGAGTGTGGATGAGGGGCAATTTTGTGGGATGAGTGCAGTGAAGGTGAGTGGTGGGATCAGGGTTAATTCTAGGGTGATGGAGGCCTGTGTAGGTGAGAGTGTTGGGATTAGGGGCTATTTAGAGGAGATGGAGTAGTGGTACGTGAGTGAGTGATGAGGGGGTTTGGGGAGTGGGAAGCAGGTAAGGTGAGAGTGATGGATAACCGCGGATTTGGGGAATGGAGGCACCGGATGTAGTAGTGATGTGGATGAAGGGGATGTTGGGGATGGGAACATGTAGGTGATGATGTTGATGAGGATGATTTTGGGGATTAGAAAAGCAGTGTATGTAGTAAAAAGTTACGTGATGAACATTAAATGGGTTGGAATGAGACCTTAGCTCTAGTACACTCTAAAAGAAATGTAATTTCTTTTTGAACACTGTATTTAATTTACTAGGCCCATTTTAGGCTTTAAAAAAAATGTGTTTAAACAAACTACATAAAGGCTCCCACGTACTTGTTGCCTAGGGCCCGCAAGGGTCCTTAATCCACCACTGAGTGTTAATTAAAGGAATCACTAACCTTTGTAATTGCTTGTGCATAATCTCATCTTTAAAGATATACAAATTGAAAGTAAACTTAACAGTATCATGATCACTAAACACTAACAGAAAACATTCCTCTGGCAAAAAACAGGTTAATAGTCCATCTATCCCATCCCCTTTCAACTTACCATCATTTGCATTGGGCTAAAAACTATTTTTGAATACGGACTTATGCCATTTCTTCGTCTCCACTTTCTTTTCCTCTGTAATTCTGCCGTTTAACTTGCCCTTCGATATCAGAGGCCAAGTAAGGCTTAAT
This sequence comes from Ascaphus truei, assembly GCA_036426205.1. NCBI lineage: Eukaryota > Metazoa > Chordata > Amphibia > Anura > Ascaphidae > Ascaphus > Ascaphus truei. Next base: position 7,405 of record WSYH01017720.1, read on the forward strand.
TAATGACTGGTTTAGGAGCGAGATCACTCGACCACAATGGAATGTGTACATAGTGAAAATGGTGCAAGGTAATCATCTCATTGTTTAAAACTGTGCGAGGGGCAAGAGAACATGTAAAAAATACAATGTTGAACTACATTAAGCACACACTACATGTACAGATAGTAAACTGTTCGTCACAGCCCTACTGTAACTAGCACCTTGGCATAAGCTTTTCAATCTTTAAGTTATGACTGGAGAGAATTTACAGGAATGCTGTTGTGAGAGTAATTAAATACCACTTCTAATATGCACAGTGTTCCATTTGAGCCATACTACTAAAATAATAAAGGAAATGCGCCCATTCCCTTGTGTACTTTTACAAAGGGTTCTCTCAAGTCCCTGTTTACTGAAATTTAGAACTCTAGTTATAGTATTCGGTCTAACATACGTCCCACACGACTTGAGGGTTCATTAGGATCATCAGCAATCACTCAATGTGTTGTTCCTCACTGCGTTCTGATACTATTGTTGGTAATTAATTCCCATTGGGCGGCTTGCAAACACAACAACAGTGAAAAGCATATCCGAAGGTCCCCACTCCTCTGCCGAACCTGAAACCATAGTGAGTCTTCTGTTGACAGACACTGAAAGAATATTGTGGTCTGAAAATAATGTTACTAACAAGTGTTCTTGGCCTAAATTGAAGACAGTGCCCACCCTTGGAGATTTTATGGTTGACCTATCACTAATGTATACAGAAGTCGCAATTTAAGGAAACACTCAGTATTGGTTGAATGGTCCTTGTGCTCACAGGGTTTTACTTTAGAGGCAGTGCCGCTATATATCCAAAACACGTGTATCAATAATAAGTTTGGGTATAACTCTAGAATATTAAGTATTTCTGGCCAATTAATTGAATTAATATTTATCGTATATTTAACGTTCTCGGTGGAAGTGTCTATATGTAGTCTGTAGGAGCAGCTGATTGGATCAATTAGTAGCCACTCCCCCTTGAACATATATGACGTTATAGAACCTAGACGCCACGAAAAGGACAAATTGAACATTTGCCATCAGTTAGAATTGATCCAATCAGCTGCTCCTACAGACTACATATAGACACTTCCAGCCCTCCACGTGTTAATATGTATATTGATTTACTTTTACTCACATAGCATTATTCAAAGATCTCTTTAAATTGAAGGTTTTAAGTCCCTTTCTGAATACAGAATTTCACCGATCATTTTTCTGTGTTTCAATGATAGATTCAATGATAACCCAGCCATGTAGAAAAATGGTCCCAGCTGTTCCTCATCTGCAACTATGGTCAGAAGGCCCCAAACACCAAAGATGTTTCATTTTAGGGAAACAGTGTAATAGTCATGATAAGAAAACCAATAAGGAATATTTTTATTGGTCTGTCCAAAGGGTCAGCTAAAATGTATTAATGTAACCCAATAAAATGCCAGCTGCAAGTTGCTTTTTAACTTTTTTTCCACATCATCTTTGGAGTAGAATTGGTTGCAAAGTAAAAGTGACATTATCCGCCATTGGATCAGTTTTAGAAAAGTACGAACTTGCTGAAATAAAACTCAAAGTGCAAAACTTTGAAAAGATTTGCTAGAACTTTGTAACCTAAAAAGTGCAGTTGAAGTTGTCAAAGTCGAAGCGAAATTAGTCATTTTTTTAAATAGAATTTCCAATTTTGCCAGAGAAGTTCTTATCCTGAAATATGGAGATACAGTAACACTCCTCAGTCTCTCTCAAGTATTTCAGGGTGAGGAGGCAAATTTCGACAGAGTGGTCGAAATATTCGCACACCTCTAATCAGGTTCATATTATTGGGGGCATTGATCAAAGGGGACAATGTATTAAACATATTTGTTATAAATGATGGAAATAGTTTCAAGAGTTCAGTTAGTATGCATTATAGGCTGAAGCTGGTAAATTCCGGGCATTACTGAAATCCCTGCTCTCAGATTGGTTAAAATTCTGGACATTATTCATTCAGGTATGGCCCGGAATTTTTGGCACCCTGTCAAGTATTTCAGCCAATCAGCTTTCTCTCATTCCCAAAGAGTGAGAGCAACTCTCAGGCAGGGGAGTTGATTGGACAGGAGGCACCAGCAAGGCACTCACTCCTCCCCCACTCTGCCTGCAGAGAGCTCCGCACAGGAGAGCGAGGGGAAAGGTGTGTGTGTGCGTGTGTGTATGCTGTGTGTTTTGTGGGGCAGCAGAGTGTTTTATTGGTTTGTGTGTCTGCAGTGTGTGTTCTGTTTGTGTGTTTTGTGGGTGTAGAGGGGGCTGTAGAGTCTGTTTTATTAGTGTGTGTGTATCTGCAGTGTGTGTTTTGTGTGTGTACTAGATGGGGGCTGCAGTGTGTGTGTTTTGTAGGTTTAGAGGGGGGCAGCAGTCTGTTTTGTTGGTGTGTGTATCTGCAGTGTGTGTTTTGTGAGTGTAGAGGGGGTCTGCAGTGTGTGGGTTTACAGGGGGGCTACTGGTGTGTGTTTTGTGGGTATAGAGGGGGGCAGTCTGTTTTGTTGGTGTGTGTGTGTGTGTGTGTGTGTGTGTGTGTGTGTGTGTGTGTGTGTGTGTGTGTGTGTGTGTGTGTGTGTGTGTGTAGTGTTTTGTGGGTGTAGAGGGGGCCTGCAGTGTGTGTGTGTCTTCAGTGGGTGTAGAGGCAGGGTTGCCACCTCTCAGGTTTGACCCGGAGACTCTGGGTTTCGGGCACATACCTCCATGATACGGCTTGCCGTCATCAATCTCCGGGTGTGGTGGGGTGTGGTGTGGTGCAGTGGCGTGTCCAGCATTCTCCGTTATGCTCCTGCAATTTTTCTCTCCAACTACAGATGCTACGTGACGTCATGCAGCTACGCGGCGTCACCTTGCCAATGGCCTTTAGTAGAAGGTGGCAACCCTGTGTAGAGGGCTGCAGAGTGTGTTTTGTTGGTGTGTGTGTGTGTGTCTGCAGTTTTGTGGGTTTACAGGGGGGCTGCCGTGTTTGAGGGCATAGAGTGGGGCTGCTAGGTGTGTGTGTGTGTGTGTGTCTTCAGTGTGTGTTTTGTGAGTCTAGATCAGGGGTGGGGAACGTCCAGCCCGCATCATTTGGTCCGGCCCCCGGGAAGCAAGCCTGCAAGAATGGTTTAAAAAAAAAAAAAAAACTGTGTGTCTGTCTCTGTCACTGTGTGTGTGTCAATGTAACTGTGTGTGTGTGTGTCTGGCACTGTCACTGTGTGTGTCTGGCACTGTCACTGTGTGTGTCTGGCACTGTCACTGTGTGTGTCTGGCATTGTCACTGTGTGTGTCTGTCACTGTCACTGTGTGTGTGTGACTGTCACTGTGTGTCTCTGTGTGTTTCACTGTCACTACTGTATGTGTGTCACTGTCACTGTCACTGTGTGTGTGTGTGTGTGTGTGTGTGTCACTGTGTGTGTGTGTCTCTGTGTGTGTGTGTGTCACTGTGTGTGTCACTGTCTCTATGTGTGTGTGTCTCACTGTCTCTGTGTGTCTCACTCTCTGTGTGTCTCACTCTCTCTGTGTGTCTCACTCTCTGTGTGTCTCACAGTCTCTGTGTGTCTCACTGTCTGTGTGTGTGTGTGTGTGTGTGTGTGTGTGTGTGTGTGTGTGTGTGTGTGTGTGTGTGTGTGTGTGTGTGTGTGTGTGGTGTGTGTGTCTCACTGTCACTGTCTGTGTGTGTGTCTCTGTGTGTGTGTGTCACTGTCTGTGTCACGGTCACTGTGTCACTGTTTGTGTGTCAATGTCTGTGTGTGGCAGCAGCCGCCTAAGGTGATGAAGGACCTGAGTATCACAGGGCAGAGCGGGTAAGCAGCGCTCCGGGTGGGAGAGGGGATGGGGGGGTATAAGAGGCTTGGGGGATAGAAGAACGAGTCTGCAGAGGGAGAGACACCTCACTACCGCCTCTCCTCCTCCCTACACCGGGCAGCAGCTGCAGATGAGGGCACCTGCTCCGCAGTGCCGCAGTGTAAGATGAGAGGGAGCCATACAGGGCCCTGACGGGGAGGGCAGGAGGGCCCTGGGACTCCACCAGGCCTGTCACTCAGTCACTGAGTGACACCTAATCCCAGCATCATTGGTCTCCTTGACGTCAATACATGTTGTATGATTAACATTTGCAGACCCCCCCCCCAAATATCTGTGCCCCATAAAATGACTCAGTGTGATCTAAGCTTTCAGACCGTCCCTCATGCATCTCAAATTGCCACTTCTTGCAGCTGATTCTTGTTTAGAGAGTGTCTGAATGTGAGTGAGTGTATGAGTGAGAGGGTCTGAGAGTGTGTGATTTTCCCCCCCTGCTCCGATTTGTGTGTGTGTGTGTGTGTGTGTGTGTGTGTGTGTGTGTGTGT
>WSYH01000199.1:0-25106 GCA_036426205.1 Ascaphus truei
CAATCCAGGTGCATATATTATTACTGAGTCCAATTTTCTTTATTTTGTACACCAACCTCTTGTGTGACACCGTATAAAAAGCCTTTGCAAAATCTAAGTAGACCACATCAACTGCATTACCCTGGTCTAAATTCCTACTTACCTCCTCAAAGAAACAAATAAGGTTAGTTTGGCAAGATCTATCCTTCATAAATCCATGCTGACAATTACTAATAATTTTGTTTTCCATTAGGTATTCCTGAATATTATCCCGTATTAAACCTTCAAGTAGTTTCCCTACTATTGAAGTCAGCCTGACAGGTCTGTATTTTCCCGGTTGTATTCTTGCTCCCTTTTTAAATAGAGGCACCACATCTGCTTTACGCCAATCTTGTGGTACTGAGCCTGTGGAAATGGAGTCCTTGAATATTAAATATAATGGTTTTGCTATTACTGAGCTTAACTCCTTTAGAACTCTTGGATGTATGCCATCGGGGCCAGGTGCCTTATTTACTTTAATTTTTTTAAGTCGCTTATGAACTTCTTCCTCAGTTAACCAATTGTTCATTAATATGGAGGTTGTGGCATCCTCCTACGGCACTACTATTGAATTTGATTCTTCCCTGGTAAACACAGGTTGAACTTGATGGACCTATGTCTTTTTTCAACCTCATCTACTATGTAACTTCTGGATATGATTATGTGTAGGAACTGAAAAGGAAAGATTAGTAAATGGGGTGAGCGATGGACCACATAGCTTGAACCATAGAGTTTTAAATCCTAACAAAAATAAAAAAATGATTGTGGATCATTTTAGTTATAATTAGATGTACATACATTATTACTTGAATGTTTTGAATAACATGTCAACAGATGACATCACAAACAAAATGATTAATCTTTGATTTTACCCCTCTGCATGGTTTCACTTCGCAAATTAAATCAATATCCCAATGTTAATGTGCAATGACAAGGGTTGGTTATCTATAAGGCTCCTTGTTACCTAACCCATTAAGTGCAGTTTATTAAATTGAAAACAAATTATCAAACAGATTAAGAAATAAAGCAGAAGAAACTCCTATTTCTAACTAATGTTTTATTTCCTGTTTCATTATCTGTTACCTCAAATACGCCCTTCAAGACAACAATTGTACAGTATATAGAACAAATACATGGATATAGTATACGCAGCCATTGGTTAGCAGCTCTAAGAAAAAAAATGGAAAACTTAGAAGGATTAAGCAAACCATTGTATAGATTCAGACATTTATTTGCGTCAAATATATCAGTTCAACACATGAATCTCTCCTTTTCCCCCCCAGTCACAATGGACATTACTAACTCAAACACACACTCTGCAGACAGACACACAAACTCTCCCTCCTCACTGTGTCAAGCACTGAGCTCTCTTGAGGAAGGGGGAGGAGTCACTGTCTGGCTGCTGCCTCCTGTCCAATCACCGCCTCTGTCAGAACTGCTCTGATAAGTGAAAGCTGATTGGATGGAAAGAAAAACTTGGCAAGGTGGCACAAATTCCAGGTCATGGATTTCAATAGTGCCTGGAATTTAAAGCTGCAGTTTAAGCTGCCATATGTGCATCAATACAATCTGCACACTGACAAGTGATTAGCTAAATTGCAGATCGATCCGATCTCCTGCAATCACTTGCTCGGGTTATTTAATTCAGTTCTTGCACAATATTGTGTGCAATGTAGTCCAGCAATATTATGTGACTGGCCAGTTACTAAATCCAATTGGTGCACTGCTAGAGAGAGGGCGGGGCTCAAGAGCCAGAGCCTGTCAGAAGGGGAAGGGGCTGTCACTTTGGAAATGCTTCCCACATTAGAAACATTAAAAATGTCTTAAACAATTTTTTTTTTAAATGCTACAAGTATTTTCTCATATTTCAGAACTGATTTATTAAATAAAAAACACATGTAGGATATTGCTTGAACTGTTGCGTTAACAGCTTTAGCCTATAATTAAGTAATAATCCCTGAAGAACAGGGCATTACTGGCCGATAATGCCCTGTACTGAGGGGATTATTATTATGGGCCAAATGTATGCTTTTTTTCATAAATAATAGACACTTTTGTGTAGTTATATAGATTTTTTTTTATAAATTAAAGTAAAATTGTAAATACATTATAGCACCTCTATATACACTCACACTGCAGCTATCTATAGATATACACACACAGCAGCCCCTCCACTCTATATATACACCCACACTGTGCAGCCTCAACATAAACTCTGCAGCCCCCCTATGTAAACACAAACAACACACTGCAGCTCTACACACGCACTCACACACACACTGCAAACACACACACACACACTGCAAACACACGCAAACACACACACTGCAAACACACACAAACACAAACTGCAGTTACAATCACAAACTCGACAGTGTGACGACTCAGGAGATTCCTTCCCCTCCTTGTCCCTCTCTCCCATCTCCTGTTGCCCCTTCTACTCCTTCCCACTCCTCTCCTTTACCTTCTACCTCTCTCCCCTTGCCGCAGCGTGTTCCCTGCAGGTCTCGCATACCTACGCGGTCCCTGAGTCCCTGCTACGATCCTCCCCGCTCCCTCTCTTCCGCGGTGCCCGCATTACCTTCCCCTGTGGTGCCGTCCGTCCCGTTGCCTCCTCCCTGTGTGGTGCCCGCGGCGTTCCGCGCGCCTGGTGACGTGTCTCAGCCTACGGAGGGCGCGCGCACGCGCTCCTCCGCTGGTCTCCCTGACCCACCTGCTCCCTCCTCTCTGCCTCTGCATGCCGTCTCGCGGTCGCAGGTCACGCGCGCATTCCCCTCCACTGGGCTCCGTGCCCCTCCTGGTCCATCCCCTGCTCTGTGCAGTCCGCCTCTGTGTTGCAACCTGTGCGCGCGCATCCCCAGCTTACAGAGGGTGCGCGTACATGCTCTTCTTATCCTGTTCCCCATGTCTCCGCCTCCCAAGCCCTATAGGCCATTCCCCTGACTGCCCCTTCTGTCTCCTGCTCTTCTCTCCCTGTCCTATCCCTGTCGTCTCCCACTTCTCTCTCTACTCCTCCCCTCTCTCCTATTGGTATGCCCTCCTTTATAACCCCTGTCTGTCCACTTCTTCCCCGCTCTGCATAGTTCCTGTTTCCCTGTGTGTACCTGACCTATGCTGTGCTCCCTCTGTGTTCCTGTTGTTTCCTGCTCCTGTGTTATCTTGGATTTCCCTGGCTTTGACCCCTGCTTGTCCTGGACTTCTCTGCTACCCCTCTGAACCCTGCTACGCATACCACCACGCTTACCTCTGGCTTCCTAGGACCTGGCTTATACTCTGACGATTCTACCCTCTGGACTCCTGAACATTGGCACACGGATACGACTATTCTTACCGACATCCCCAAGCGTTGCAAGTATAATACTAACACTCTTCCAACAGGCCCAGCAACGCTATACCACACTCCGGGCTTGCTCCCACTGCTGTGGGTGTGTGTATCATACCGTTCCCACCTCAGTACTGGGGTCTAGCCAGGTCTGCGGGCATACAGGCCAGACAGACAGACAGATAGACACACACACACAAACTGCTGCTACACACATACAAACTTTGCAGACAGACACACAATCTCTGCAGCTATACATACACACACACACTGCTGCTACACACACACAAACTCTGCTGCTACACATACACACACACACAAACTGCAGCTACAAACACAAACTCTGCAGCTACTGTATACACACACACACACACAAACGGTAGCTCCATACACACACAAACGATTGCTCCACACACACAAACTGTAGCTACACACACATATAAACTGTAGCTAAACACACAAACTCGGATTCTACACAAACGCACACAGACACACACACAAACTCTGCAGCTACAAACTCAAACATACACTCTGCAGACAGACATACAAACACAAACTCTCCCTCCTCACTGTGTCTTGTGCTGAGCTCTCTGCACTGATGGATGTGGAGGAGTCACTGCCTGGCTGCTGCCTCCTGTCCAATCACCTCCCATGTCTGAGAGCTGTTCTGACAAGTGAAAGCTTGTTGGCTGGAAATAAAAACCTGTCAAGGGGCCAAGAATTTCGGGCCATTGCTGAATTAAAAATTTCCTTGAATTGTAACCAATCAGAAAGCAGGGATTTCAATAATGCCCAGAATTTATCAACTTTAGCCTATAATAGCATGCACCCCACATTTTTAACGTGGCAATGCCTAGTAAAACCAAAGGATCCGTCCATTATCCTGTATGAAACAGTGGCCAGTGGTAGATTTTCTTTCTTGAAGAACCAATAATATATTACAATATTTTTTCTTTTGCCCCATTTTATAACAAACTTCATAATGAATGCAGATGCCCCTAGCAAAAGCAGCATATGTTGTATATTCCATGGTATTTGTGACTGTACTATTCCTATTTAGCTGTTCTGGCCTATCTTTGAAAATCTAACACACACATTTAGGGAGTAATTCTATATTGTCGGGGGCGGCCATTCGGACTTTTTATTATCCCTATTCCTCTTATCCCTTGGTGCGTCCTGTACCACTGTAGCTGGAGGACCATCAATTTCCCCTGCCCTGCACTTTTTTTTTAATTCCCCCAAAACAAACTGTGCTCAAAAAAGCAGATATGGGAATAAAACAGATATAAATCTGTTTATTCCCATATCTTCTTTTTTGAGCAAAGTTTTTTTGGGGCGGGTGTGTTTAATGCTGAACCGTTTTGGGTTTTCTCAGAAGTATCGCTGGGAGCTGGCAGGCAGATGGCTACAGCTTGTGTTGGCATTTCAGAAGCTGCGTTTTAAGCAAGACTGAGTAGCAGATTACAGGGAGCAACATTCATTATTTTACAGTGAGGTATTGTATGCAAACCTAAGAATATATCACTCTATATATCACTAGAGGGAGCACGTCCCCTTTTCTCCCATATTTTTCCCCTATACTCAGAGGTGATACAAATTTTATTACCAACCCTATCCCCAGAGGAAAAAATGCTGCTGCAATGGCGGTCACAGCCCTTGGTGAATTTAGACAAACCAAGCGCAATTAGTTAAAATAAAAAGTCATTTATTTAATTAAAAATAGACAACCACAGTGTAGAAAAACTCTGACGCGTTTCGTCCTGAAAAAAGGACTTTATCAAAGAGTAATAATCTACCACACAGGTGATCATTAAATAGGTATAGCCACAATCCGATTGGATAAAGCACGGGAAGTAAGTTTGTGAATACACATGTGCTAGTTAATGAATCTCATCACAGCATATATAGTGACATCTTGTTGCAACTCCAGGTCGGATATACCCATGTAAAGTCCCTCTCTGTATGGTAAACAAACAACATAAAACACATATTATTGAATACTGTAAATCATGAAATGAAGTAAAACAAAACCTTACTTAAGAAATCATGACAAGACAATACAAAAAATATAAAACAAAGATGGCAATGCATGATGTCAAAAGAAAATTGCAAAAGCTAACAAACTTAAAAGCAACAATAATATATGAACCAAAAACTATGTATAATGAAGTAATACAAGGAAAATAATAATGAAACCATTATAAATAAATATGGAGAAAGGAAATTACTTATAACAATTATGACAATATATAAAAAAATTATGACATGCAATAAAATTAATTATTGCAAAGAAGCATGATAATAAATATTTGAAAAATAAGAATAATCATAACAACCAAAAATTGATTAATAAATAATATCTTTGAACATCATGATGGAGATAGGAATCAGTCAAACTCTGTCTACAAGTGATATACCTTGGATACCCCTCCAAGGGGGCTCAACCCTTCAAAAAATGCTTAACTTCCCATTCAATGCTGATACCCGAAGTGTGAAGGGTATCCAAGGTATATATCCAGTACATTTCTTGTTTATTCTCTTTATCACCACCCCTGGGATGGAAAGGTATGTGATCAATGCCAGAATAGGGGAAATTCTCTCTTCCTCCCTTGGGGCAAGTTGTGAAATGTCTGGCCACTGGATGTAACAGATCTTTTCTTTTTATTAGTCGCATGTGTTCTGATATTCGGGACTTTAAAGGCCTAATAGTGCGACCTATATATTTTTTCTTACATCCACATTGTACAACATATATTACAAAACTTGTGTGACAATTCAAGAAGCTCTTAATACGATATTTATTTTAGCTCTTAATACGATATTTATTATATTACTTCATTATATATAATTTTTTGTTCATATATTATTGTTGCTATTAAGTTAGTTAGTTTTTGCAATTTTCTTTTGACATCATGCATTGCTATCTTTGTTTTATATTTTTTGTATTCTCTTGTCAGGATTTCTTAAGTAAGGTTTTGTTTTACTTAATTTCATGATATATAGTATTAAATAATATGTTTTATAGTGTTTGTTTACCATACAGAGGGGGACTTTACATGGGTATATCTGATCTGGAGTTGCAACATCATGTCTCTATATGTGCTGTGATGAGATTCATTAACTAGCACATGTGTATTCACAGACTTACTTCCTGTGCTTTATCCAATTGGATTGTGGCTATACCTATTGAACGATCACGTGTGGTAGATTTTTACGCTTTGATAAAGTCCTTTTTTCAGGACGAAACGCGTCAGAGTTTTTCTACACTGTGGATGTCTATTTTTGATTAAATAAATGGCTTTTTATGTTAACTAATTGCGCTTGGTTTTTTAAATTCACCGAGGGCTGTAACCGCCATTGCAGCAGCATTTTTTCTATTCAAACAAACGGCTGGAACACGCCGTTTCCGCGTGGTATCGGAGCATTCGTTGGATTCATATCAGCATCACTCGACAGTCATCAGGATTGAACTGTGAGTATCTGCCATCTGATTTTGTTGTGTGGGACACAGGGTGTCAGTGAGGGTAGCAGTTGCGGGGCTCAGTGATTTACGCTGACACACGCTTTTTAGCGTGTCCATTGGTATCTCTATCTTGCTTACTGTTTACTAACCCTGCACCCTGAGTGAGTCCGATCACATATTAAGAGTGTTAAAAGCCTAAATCAGGTTATACAGCTCATACACACAGTCTCAATCTCATCAAACTAAGAAGTAAAAGATTATTCCACTTTTTCACTGCTATTGTTCTTTTCACCTATCCCCAGAGAAAACCAGTACTTAAGTATTATGATGCAGAATACTACAGTCACTGACTCACTTTTCCTATCCTACCTGTATTTCCTTTGCCTTTAACACAGAGCTGTTGTTACCAGGAGTATGAGATTAGGACTAGGAGTAGAGTGCTTTTCAGTGTAAAGTCAGTGCGGAGGATGAGGAAGAAGGCTAGTTTGGCATTGGCTGGGAGGTTGTTGCAGAGAGAGAGATATTAAAGTGGAAGAGAGAGGGATGTGCAGAGAGAAAGATGACGGGGGGGAAAAAGGAAGTGGAAATTGGAGCAATAATCTGCATACTTGAAAATGTTCACTTTTTTTTTACTGTTTGTTATCACAATAATAAAGGCAGTTAACGCTCCCTTGTTTCCACAATAAAATTACAGCATTCTTGTACAAAAAAATAAAAATACCACTTGTGGGCACATTCGCATGTCTCACAGGTCTGCAGCCCTGTCTTTCCCCATTGTCTCTTGGCATATAATGCTTCCACTTCAGCCAGGGATTCTGGATAATGATATGCAAACGAGCACACTGTACAAAAAAAAAGAACATTGCAATGCTACTGCTGCTGCTGATTACTTTGTATGTCCTCATACAGTGGAAGGGGATTGATTATATTTGAGTTTGCTGAAGTTCTTCATTAGGTGAGACAACAGAAAACAATACTGGAGCCACCTCCTCGATACCTATGGCTGCTCACTCTTACTTTTGCTTCTACAACTAATTGAAACACTGATATCATTAGTTAAAAAAATCATTACTATGTTAAAAAAACGATAAGCAGTATACTAAATCTTATTGTCTTTAAGCTACATGTTATCTAAGGAGATGGTGCTGAGAACCTATAGAGAATACCCAGCATTATTAAACAGTGCAGAAAGATAAAGTTTCATAGGAAGGAAAAATGTGGTTTTGATGTTTAGCGCCTGAAACGTTCGTATGAGTTTTTCAGTGAATTTCGGATGAATGGAGTAACCACATTTGATATTGGGATTAGTAATACAGTGAAATACACATGTTACATGGAACACAGTGGTAGAAAAACTCCCTTAATAAAGAATTCTATGGAGTTCTGCCTCCTCTCTGCCACACAATAGAGCGTGTTCGTGTATTTAATTGAATGAGTGATAGGATAACTTTGGTCTACAATTTTACGGTTCTCCGTTTAGAAAATTGTACCTTGGTTTTGGATTACTCGAAGTATAAATCCTGGCAACGATCTGGAAGTCCATCTCACATTTTAGATTGTTACAATTTTCGTGAAGACATTCAGTGCTGGTCAATTTCTGTTGTATTGCATAAGGCCCTCCAAGCAATGGTGAGTTAACATTGCTTGAAAATTGTTCGATAGATCACCTTTTACCTGTTCTTTTTTTATTACAGGTAGTGTACTACAAATGAGAGCTGAAGGAAAGACCCAAGATCACCACTGCTGATTCCTGATTGCTTAGAATTTTAAGTCACTGAATATCAAAACCTTTGGATAATTACAGGATTCGACTTCTGTTCTTTTAATGATATTATAAGCAAAAAAAACTATCCATTCCTAACCAATTGTCTGCTCAAGCAGAAATCAAAACCCAATCAATAAACTTATAATTGCTTATTCTTTTCACTATGCTGTTTTAACATGTTATATAACCTTTTTACTGCGGGGCTGCAGCACATTGCTTTGCAGCATGGTACAGTCTATGGTAGTGAATGATAGATATATTTAACTAACATTTGGCTGCAGGAAGGTACAGATTAGGCAATGTGTTTCATGGTATCACATTGTATTAATGGAAATTTTACTTCAGAAATTTATTAAAAAACATATTTTTCTAATATCTCTACGTTCAGCTGTCAATAATAATTAATTGCACTAGCAGTTCTTTTGTAGTTCTAATGAAATAAGAATATTGATTTTAAAATGCATATCCAGCAGTAGCCCAAATACAATATGTTACCAGTAACTCCTTTAGTGTAGGGCAAGGGCCGTTAATTCATTGTATAGCTATGAAGAGGTTAAACAAATGTTGAAGACCTCCTCAAACTCTAAATAACATGTTTTTACTAGAACAATGCAACTAAGCTTTAAAATGTCAAAGGCACTAATAAAGAAACTATTTGCACATTCATTTAGCTGGTTTATGTAAATTGTCAACATTGTGAAAGTAAATAGGGGATTTCTGTATGCAAGGAAGAAATCTTTTTGGAACAAACACTGGTCCTTCAACCTCTGGTCACTTTTGGGTCCAGGTATCAATCTTCTTGATGCAAAACATGCTAAAATGGATCAACATTGTACATCCAATTTCTAAAAATAAAAATGGGGGTCTAGAATTTTTAATTGCGGGCTCTAGATAGATTTTGAAATGTCATTTTGATGTATTGTGAATAAGCGTCATCTGCTACAGTAAAATGCTAAAATAAATTGGTTCCTTTTAATAATCTGCATATTATAACTGCTTTTTTTAATATACAGATACTTGGGGTCATCTACTACAATATAAGATGATAAACAAACAATAGTCTTAACTTAATTGGTTCAATTTGTATGAAGTTTTCATCATTTACAAGTAAAGTACTTAACTTTCATGCAATAATCTTTAACTTTTTATGGGACTTCTGGGCTTTTTCATAGGATTTGACAAATGCGAGAGAGTATGTACTGTATGCTAGCTTAAGACTATTTAGTGTTAATGTAGGTACTCAGTTATCTAATAATAGACATTGCACTGCAAGAATCAATGCAATAACAAAAACTAGAAGCAACAAAGCAAACCTCATAGGCAGTGTACTCCTGATTTACCTTTTATAATTTTCATAGTAGTATCACAAATGAAATAAATATATCACAAGATGGCATTCTGTTTTATCATATATAAAAAAACTTGCATAATAAAAATCACTGTTACTGTGTCTTATTTAGTTCTAAAGACTCAAATCTTATTTTTATCCTGCTTAATACCAATATATTGACTGGTAGTACATATATAATTTGGACTATTGTGCAGTTAGCAGTATAATACATTGGGCGCATAAGACATTTTGATGAACATTATTCCCTCTAATGATGACCTCAGATGTATAACTTTCAGGGTAAATTCCTATACTACGAAAGACAAAAAAAGCCTAATTCTACATTTAACTTGACATATTATATAGTTAAATATGTATCTGTGTATCTTCTCAATAAAATTAAATGACCATGGTTTATGAGACGATAAACAGCATATTATTGTATTGTACAGACAGTCCTCATTTTACAACGCTTCGCTTTACAACGAATGGCTTATCCAATGCTATGCAATGCATACCTATGTTCATTTTTACAATGCCAAAACGGCTTATACAACGCTTTGCAAAGTTGTTTGTGTATATAATATTTATAATATATTATACTATATAATATATTATTATATTTTATGTTATATTATATATCTAATACAGTATATACACAATATAATTGATGTGTGTGCTGCGTATCTTATTGACTGCGTAAAATATTTGGTGTATTTTAGTGTTAAAAATGCCTTCAGGAACGGAACCTTTCATTTAAACAGTGTTCCTATGGGAAAACGTGTTTCGCTTTAAGACGTTTCGCTATCCAACGCCATTTTGAGTAACATTGTGTCGGATAACCGAGGACTACCTGTATGTCTTTATTTATATAGCGCCATTAATGTACATAGCGCTTCACAGTAGTAATACGCGTGTAATCAGATAAATAACAGATAATATAAATAACAGGTAATGGGAATAAGTGCTTCAGACATAAAAGTAACATTAAGGAAGAGGAGTCCCTGCGCCGAGGGGCTTACAATCTAATTGGTAGGTAGGGAGAACATACAGAGACAGTAGGAGAGCATTCTGGTAAGTGCATCTGCAGGGGGGCAAGCTTTATGTATCATGTGTCCAGTATTATCCACAGTGCTAGTCATATGCTTCTTTAAGCAAGTGGGTCTTAAGGTGGGTCTAAAAGGTGGAAAGAGAGGGTGCTAGTAAGGTATTGAGGGGAAGGGCATTCCAGAGGTGCGGGGCAGTCAGCGAAAAAGGTTTAAGGATGGGAGAGGGCTTTAGATACAAAGTGGGTAGAAAGAAGGCATCCTTGAGAAGAACGCAAGAGTCGGGATGGTGCATAATGAGAAATTAGGGCTGAGATGTAAGGAGGGGCAGAAGAGTGTAAAGCTTTAAAAGTGAGGAGTAGAATTGTGTGTGAGATGCGGGATTTGATTGGAAGCCAGGAGAGGGATTTCAGGAGGGGCGACGCGGAGACAGATTTAGGAAAGAGCAGAGCGATTCTGGCAGCAGCGTTAAGGATAGATTGTAAGGGAGACAGGAAGGCCAGAGAGCAGGAGGTTACAGTAATCAAGACGGGAGAGAATGAGGGCCTGAGTCAGAGTTTTAGCAGTCGAGCAACAGAGGAACCGCCGTGTCTTAGTGATATTGCGGAGGAAAAAGCGACAGGTTTTAGAAATGTTTTGAATGTGAGAGAGGAGTCGAGTGTGACCCCTAAGCAGTGTGTTTGGGCTACTGGGTGAATGATCGTACTTCCAACAGTTATGTGGAAGGAGGTAGTAGGGCCAGGTTTGGGAGGAAGTATAAGGAGCTCTGTTTTTGCCATGTTGAGTTTAAGGTGGCGGAGGGCCATCCAGCATGATATAGCTAAATACGTATATAGTTAAATACCTATCTCCCCTTATGAGATATCATTGGATGATATGAATCTGGGATTTTTTGTTTGCCTTCCTCTGGATCAATAAGTAAGTATAGATATAGGATAAAGTATCTGTTGTCTAAATTTAGCATAGGTTGAACTTGATGGACATACGTCTTTTTTCAACCCCATCTACTATGTAACTATCTAAGTTGGATATAGCACTAGAGGTCACAATCCTAGTAGCAGACTTTTTGACACTATATATTATTTATTTATTATTTACCAGGAAGTAATACATTCAAAGTTACCTCTTGTTTTCAAGTATGTCCTGGTCACAGAGTTATGACAAATACATAGTTACATTAAGTGAACAGGGTTATACATTATGTATAAATACATACCATGAACAGTTTAACATATTTTATGTATTAGGCTTATGAAACGGTTACAGACCAGATTAAAATGTGACATGGCTTTAGTTTTGAAAGAATTTAGACTGATGGTGGCTTTGAGAGTCTCTGGTAGATTGTTCCAGGTGTGAGGTGCTCGGTAAGAGAAGGAGGCGTGGCCGGATACTTTGTTGAACCATGGGACAGTAAAAACGATGTCTGTGGAACGGAGCACAACCTCAACAGGACAGGAACAAAAGAATCATGACAGAGTAACTCCCATAAAAATAGTATTTATTCAGCTCACATAAGCAATAACAGGTTTAAAAAAAACACCTATGCGTTTTGTGCTCCTGCACTTGATCAAGATGAGGACCGTGAACAAGCATTTAGAGTCAGATCTGAGGTGATAAGTGCTATGTGTGGTAGGGGTGAGGATCTTGATCAGATACGCGGGTAGCTTGCCCAGAATGTATTTGAAGGCAAGACAGGAAAGATTAATTTTGCGCCTAGACTCAAGTGATGACCAATTGAGTTATTTGCGCAGTGATGTGTGTTGTAGTTACATTGGAGGACAAAGCGTCATATTGATTTGTAGAGGATGTCTAGTTTGCTAAGGTCAGTTTGGGGTACTGTACCATAGACTATGTGCCCATAGTCTATCACTGGCATTTTTGACTTTCTGACCAGTGGGCTTAGGGAGGATTTATTCCTATAAAGTACACCTAGATTGCCATTGGTTTTGGATGTCCGGGTATCAATGTGCAACCGCAATGTTAAATTGGAGTCAAACCATATGCCCAAATATTTAAAACTTGTAATGGGCTAGGATGGTATTAGAGCTGGTTCTGATCTGAAGCTCTGTCATTTATCTCTTTAAAAATGTAGCCCTGGTCCCAAATACCAATGTTAGTCTTGTCAGTGTTTAAAAACAGTTTGTTTTGGGAAATCCAATTTTCAATTTTCAAGTCTCAATAAATCAGATTTGAAGTACGTATTCAACCTCAGAGAGGCTAGGGCTCTGTATTAAAGCTCCCTTAAAAGCTGTAGGAAGATCGTCCATGTGGATGATACAGCTGCGGCTACACTTACTCTCAGGCGGCCTGCACCGCGGGTAATTTAAAACCCCGTGCAGACGCGGCCGTTTTTTTTTCCGGCGCCGCAGGCGCTTCTATTGTTCAGCGCCATTAGGCGCTGATTGGAGAACCGGCCGCACGCGGCCGTGAGATGCGGCTGGCGCGCGGCCAATTCCGGCCGGGAAAAGAAAAAGCTGAGAAAAAAAAGCGGGTAAGCGTTAGATTAAGCTTAGGCGCGGCTGTAAGAAGGTTTTACGTAAAACCCATTTTAAATCTGTCGACTGCAACACTTATATTAGCTGGAGCAGTTGTCATCATCCACAATGGACCTCCAACATTCCCTCGGGGCAGTTCATTAGAATACGTAAGAACTGCTCAGATATTGAGGTCTTTGAAGAGCAATCTGCTATGCTAGAGCGAAGATTTTTGGAGAAGGATTATGCACCTCTTGATCTTGTTGAGGCGAAAAAACGAGTGAGGGAAACTGATAGAAGCCAACTTTTAAAGTCACATCCGCGAAAAGAGATGAAGTCCAATTTTATTCCCTTCATCACTCAATTTAATAGCAAACATTTTAGATTAACAAAATTCTTAATAAACATTGGCACATTTTAAAAGGTGATCAGTTCTTGAAGTTTTTTTTGGCCAGATCGCGCCCAGGTTGTTTACACCAAGGCACGCAATATTAAAGATAAAGTTGCTCCGAGTTTGTTGAAGCCCATACCAATTAATGATACATGGTTAGGCCAAAAACCTAAAGGCTTTTTTAAGTGTACAGGTTGTTAAGCCTGTAAATTCTGTAATTCTGATTGCTTCTCTTCCCATGTGACCAAGGAAGTAATTAAAATGAATACATTTATTAACTGTAAAAGTACTTCAGTAATTTATTTATTACAATGCCCTTGTGGTCTGCAGTATGTGGGCCGCACTATTAGACTTCTCTGGGTAAGAGTTTTGGAACATATTAGGAACATTGTGAATGGATTGGAAAATCACAGTATTCCTTTATATTTTAAAAAGTTTCATGACTCAAATCCGGAAGGTCTGTTACCTTGGCATTGTACAGTCACTATGCATTGAAGGGGAGGCAATCACATCCAGGAGATTTCTCAAAAGGAAACCTGGTTACACAAACTGCGTACACTTAAATCATGGGGTCTAAACATTGCTATAGATCTGGCTTCCTTTTTGCACTGATTTTGTTTTTGTATATATTTATATACAGTATGCATATGTAACTTTTGGTGCCTTTTAATTACTTTTTTAAATTTAATTTTTAAAGTTAATTTTTGGAAAGTATCATATATGTATTGAGGGTCTTCTTTTTATTCATTTAAGGTTGCTTGTAAAATTTGGTGTTCTCATAACTATAAATTGTCCGTTTGTGTATTGATTATGAATGCTGCTACTTGTAATTGTATGTGCTGAGCCTATAGGGCTCAGCCTGCGCCGTGACGTCCCTTCCCTTTCCCATTGTGGGGACTATTTAATCAGGACATATTGCGCCATATCCTTACACCCCTGAAGAAGTCCAGTCATTCGGATGAAACGCGTAGGGTTATCACAACTTGCGCTGTGACCCGTGAAGCAGTTTGGACTCTCTGCCTCGCCGACAGCTGGTTCCTGTATGTCTCCCCGCTGAAAGCTTCAAATCTCGCGCTGATGCTGGTTACGGAGCCGGGAATTCCCTCCCTTACCAGTGGAAGACTGAAGGAGAAGGTCCGTGACGTCAGGCGCCGCCAGAGTGCGGAAGTGAGAGACACGAGGAGAACTCTATTCAGCAGAGCTGAGCAGAGCTGCGTTGTTCCTGAACCCAGAGTGGTTAAACTGCTGTTTTATATCCTGGCAATGTAAAGAGGGTTAAGGCTGCACTCCACAAATAAGATAAAACATATACAGTTTACCGGTGCTGCTAGTTCAAGGAAGTACCTGCCAGGCAAAATCCAAAGTACACTTAGGAAAAAAGGGATCCAGCGCTCCACGGGTTTCTAAATAAACAAATTTATTGTGCCACACAACGTTTCGACCAACAGGTCTTTCTCAAGTGACTAGGCATTTATTCTACTAGGTTTTATATCCTGGAGCATGTGAGTGGACTGGAGCTCCCTGCTCTAGTTTTGTTTATTTATTAAAACTGTGTTGCACAATTTTTCTTTTCTTTTTATACACATGCTGCATGCATTGTGACCTGATTTCCTGTGAAATACTATTTCCACCTGTGAGAGGCGTTCTTGCGCTTCGTGTACTCCTCCAGATGCAGCTCTGTGCAGCTGTTCCAGACTGCTGGAGTGACATTGTGCTCATTAAGCAAACACAAATTATTACAATTTGGCATTTTTTTACCGAACAATAAAAAATTATTTTTCTTAGTGAATACCGTTTTTACACAAATTTCATAGCGTGCGGTAGGAACATGCAAACCCAATCGATAAGTTCATTGCATTACCGAAGTTTAGTGAATGGGTCCCTATATCTGTAACCTTCCAGACTACAGCTTACTATCATTAGGTGTGAATCCCACATACAGTACCACCAGCTTCGTCAATGTAAATGACATGATCAGAGAGATATGGCTGGGAATGGTAGATGAAAAAATAGTTGGGTAGGATGGGAACCCTTTGAAGCATGTCTTATCCTGCATTGTTCAGTTCAGTGCAGTTTCACTGGAGCCTCTGTGGAAGTCCCAGGAGCTTCACTGAGACTTCTCTTGGCTGAACATGCCCTTCACAATTCTTTTCAGCGCCTCTGTGTTTCTTCTGTAAACCCCAGGACCTTCAAACATCAATATGCGTTCTCTCAATGGCTTGGACATCCCTACTTAACTGAAGGCATATTATTGGCCAATTTATACACCCCGTTAGTGAACGTTCCAGAGAAAAACGTGACTGGTGTCTTGCCACATGACGTCAACAATGTTGCAATTAGTATGAGGCCCATGTTCCGGAGATGTGGGAGGAAATACAGCACACCTCATACCCAGAATGACCCCATTAATGTCTAACCCTATAGTGTTTCCATGTAACAGTATAAATGGGAAATGCTGCACACCAATGAATGAAAATAATAAAAAACAAAGTTACAGATCTACCGGTGCTCCTGGTCCAGGAATCTCTGCGCAATATTCCAATTAATCTGGATAAATAGAAGAAGCAGGGCACTGCGGATTTCTATCTAGCTAATTTATTGACAGTAGATTAACGTTTCGACCTCACAGGGCCTTTTCCAAAATGAATGGCATGATACAAAAAAAACACAAAGTCCCAATAAATAGACTCGGCACCAGATGTCCCACATTGATCCTGATCGATGTCATCATAATCCTGCACCGTTCATCTCCTCATGGATGTCGCATCACTCTGATCTCGTGGTCGAATCATCCACAATCATCTCCTGGGGTTAATCCTCCCTTCTTATTGGTTCCTGTGATTGCTGTGTAGATTTGCATTTCAATGTAACAGTACATCTACTCTTGAATTATGTCCTGCTTACTTACTGAAAACTATGTATAGACGTGTGGTTCAAGTACACAATATGTAACTGAAAAACACCACAGTACTCTACTTATCCTAACATGCTATGTTGTATATTTTATTTTAGCTTGTTTTATTTACACAAGGTCTATGCAAATGCAGTTATTTAAAGCAAAGTACTGTATTGCTAGATGGGTGCAACTAGGCACTACCAAGCAATCAATTTGAAAGGCCTAGTTTTGTTTGTTTTATCCATAAACTATAGCTGTGGCTCAGTGCTCTAATGCAGGGGTGCTCAAAGTTTTTAACTTGCGCACCCCCCTGCCTGCTTATCTCCCGGCTCGCGCCCTCCTCGGCTCCGGCGTCAAATGACGTAGCGGGGTCATGTGACGTCACATTGCCATGACGTCACGTGACCCCGCCGCATCATTTGACGCCAGTTACCATGGAGACGCATCACCAAAGATAAGGTAGGAGAGGCTGCAGAGGCCTCACGTGGTCCCCCTGGCATTTAATTTAAATGCCTTGGGGGAGAGCGCGGGACCTCTTTAGCCGCCGCGCCACCCCTGGAAATTCTCCTGCTCCCCCCACTTTGCGCACCCCTTCTCTAAAGCACAATAGAATGAGTGAGGAACATTGGACACTGTGGCCTGGGGCGTTCAGAGGGAAAGGCCTTGTTTCCTATAGCTGTACAGTTAGTGTAGTGAAATTGCTTGGTTGGGAATGGCGGTGGTCTACTGAAAGGGGGAGATTGCTGTGCTTTTTTGCTTAAGAAATATTTAATAATGTGAGTGTTTGACAGAGCTGACTTTTGCCCGTTTGATGGTGAATGTGAAAAATAAAACTTTTTTCCAGTAGTTTGCGATCATAATTCTAAACGTTAAAATGTTTAATGCACTGTAACATACTGTGCAGTACAGTTAGTGATTGTGAACCGATGGCCTGCAAGTGAAGTATTTGTTCACTCCTGCCCTGTAATTGATTTGTAACCCCTGCAATCTACTGTAAATGTGGCTAATTTCCCATTGAACATGTACTGCACTTTAAAATGGGCACCGTACCCAATAAACTGACAACACATCATAAATTGTTTACCCATTTCTTTATTGAGGTAGAGGTTGTTCTGGAAGACAAATTGCATCTTTAATATTTTACTTAAAATGAAAAGATTTTTAGATAGATCAGGAAGCAGAGGAAAGACCCCATTAGTAAATATCCAAACAAAAAACATGACAAAATAAAACACCTGGAGAACCTATAACCCAATAGAGAGGGAATATTCTTTCTATTCAGGAGTACACTCCTCCTTCTCTAGAATAGGTGCAATCCTAGTGGGCAAAGGGATGCTAAGCAAAATCTCTAAAACGGAAATTAGTGAGATTACTCTGTCGGACCATGCCCTGATACTAATTGAAATTGACTTTGGTATATCTGTGAAAGGCCCAAATATCTGGAGGTTTCCCAACTACCTTGCCCAAAAATAACAATTTTAAGAAATTCCTACTCAAAAGCTGGAAGGAATACAATACTAATAACGAAACACAAAGACAGCGCAGCGCTGTTATGGGCGGCCTCCAAGGCAGTAATGAGAGGACATATAATTTAATTTGTCAATAATTATAAAAAGGAAGCCAACAGGGAGTTCAACCTTGCTAGCACAGAATTAAGCAATGCATATAAAACACTACAAAATAAGGACACACAAGAGAACTGGGAGAACTACTCCCAGAAAAAAGCAGATTGCGAAATCAGGCTAGATAAGCAAGAATAAAAAAAACCAGCTAGGGAAATATCATTTTTTAAATATGGGAATAAAACTAGTAGACTACAGGCATACCCCGGTTTAAGGACACTCGCTTTAAGTACACTCGCGAGTAAGTACATATCGCTCAATAGGCAAATGGCAGCTCGCGCATGCGCCTGTCAGCAGGTCCTGAACAGCAATACCGGCTCCCTACCTGTACCGAAGCTGTGCGCAAGCGGGGAGACTACAGAGCCTGTTACAAATGTGTTATTTACATCAGTTATGCACGTATATGAAGATTGCAGTACAGTACATGCATCGATAAGTGGAAAAAAGGCAGTGCTTCACTTTAAGTACATTTTCGCTTTACATACATGCTCCGGTCCCATTGCGTACGTTAATGTGGGGTATGCCTGTATTGAGAAACCTTATGAGAGGCTTCAACAATAAAAAACCCATCACAAAAATCACAAACACAACAAGCCAACCCACAATTATACTAGAGCAAATTAGTAACATATTTAAAGAATACAACGAAAAACTATATAGCAAGGGAAATATCAATATAGAGGAAAGAGAAAAATTCTTCAAAGAAATAAAACTACCAATAATTAGTGGATAGCCATTGGAGTTTATCAATTCTCCAATTACACCTGAGGAAGTCACATGAGCAACCAGGAACCTGAAAAACTTCAAAGCTCCTGGCCCTGATGGTCTCTTGGGAGAATACTTCAAGATGCATAGAGAAGAGATAAGTGCCCCAATAGAGAGAACATACCAGAAAATACTAGAAAAAAATGAACCACTGTCCTCTAGCGAAATGGCCCACATTAAAATAATTCATAAACCCGCAAAGAACCCACAACTACCTGAGTAATAAAGACCAATTTCCCTGATCAATCAAGACATTAAACTCTTTACCAAAATAATGGCAGACAGATTGGCCCAAATACTACCTGCAATTATACACATAGACCAATCGGGACTCATCAAAGGCAGATCCGCGGTGAAGAATATAAGAAAGGTCCTCTCTGTAATGAAATGGGCACAAATAAATAAACTAAAACACTTAGCTCTGATGTCCATTGATGCCGAGAAAGCATTTGATAAAATACAATGGGATCATGTAATATATACGTTGGAAAATTTAGAATTTAAAGGGAAGTTCAACGATGTAATAAGGACCCTATATAACAAATCTAAGGCTAGAACTATTGTGGCAAGATGTCTATCTGAACCCTTTACACTACATAGAGGCACGAGACAAGGATGCCCGCTGTCCCCCCTACTCTTTAATCTTGTTGTAGAGCCTCTAGCCCACGTTCTGCAACAGCTAACAGAATTCAAGGGCATAAAAAGGGAAAAAACAATTTTAAATTAGCAATGTTCACGGACGATATTCTTCTATTCCTATCTAACCCCAACAGATCATTAGAGAAAATGATTGAGACTATCCCAAGGTTTGGTTCATTTGCTGGATTTAAAATAAATGTATCTAAAATTGAGCTCATGTACATAAACACGCCAGATAGAGCCACAAAAAACAACAGGATACCGATTAAAGTAACAGAGGCCCCAATTAAATACCTGGGAATATACCTAGAAATAGATCTCACAAAACTATATAAAAATAACATGAAGCCAATAGTTTAAAAAATTCTGAGATGAGATCCTGGTTGACATTTCCACTGTCATTTTTTGGTAGGGCATGTGTCATAACAATTATATCATTCGCAAGTCTGCTATATCCCCTCCGAACACACCCACTGCTAATCAAACAGCGATATTAATGAACTAAATAAAGGGATGAGCAAATTATTTTGGCAAGGGAAAAAAAACAAGAATAGCGCGAATAAAACAACAGATGCCCAAAGATTGGGGAGGAATTAACAAACCAAATATACAAGACTATAACCTAGCCTGCATACTAAGACATGTGGGAGATTGGACCCAAGGAAAAGACTATTACTCCTCCCCAGAATTAGAAAGACATTTTAATGGTAAATTCACACTGGCATAATTACTACACACAAACTGGAATAAAATTCCCCAGGAGATCAAATCCAACATACTAATAAGAGATACAATAGTTACGTGGCAAAAATTAGGAAAAAGTTTAAATTGTCCTACACAATCTCTAGATTCCTACCTATACAGATGTTCCCCTGGGAAAGGAACAGAGCCACTTTAGCATCTGGGGGAAAAAAGGAATAAGAAACCTAGGTGATATCATAAATAAGGAGAAGAAAGAGTTTGTCATTCAGGGAGCTAATCTCAACATATAATATACCGGAAAACCAGGTATTCCAATGTATCCAACTACTAAACTATGGGAGAAA
This sequence comes from Ascaphus truei, assembly GCA_036426205.1. Classification (NCBI taxonomy): domain Eukaryota; kingdom Metazoa; phylum Chordata; class Amphibia; order Anura; family Ascaphidae; genus Ascaphus; species Ascaphus truei. Next base: position 20,778 of record WSYH01000199.1, read on the forward strand.
ACTCCAAGACTACAAAAAACATATACTAGAAAACAATGCAAGACACTTATTTCAATCAAGACACAGAAACCAGATACTCATTAGCTGACATTTATAAATTAATTAGAGACCAAGACATGGAGAAAAATAACAAAATAAATCTAGACTCACGGCAGCAAGACTTCCAAGAAGTTCAGACGATGGAAGATCTAACAATTGGGTATGTCAAGACTTGCACAATAATTACATTAAAAAACTGGAGAGAAATGCAATTCAAGATAATGTATAGGGCATATATACCCTTCATCAGGCGTGTACGAATGTAGAAGCAGACACAACAAAATGCCCAAAATGCAACCTCCCTAAAGCTAACCTCAAGCACTGTCTCTGGACGTGCAAAAAAATCGTATGAGCTGGGGATTTCTAAGTCTGTGGTTCCGAGAGGGGGTAACCAGGCTCACTAATAAAGGTCAAGCCCACTTGGTTGCCCCTGATCCATGTTTTGGTGCCCAAGAGTATCAGCTCTTGGGCCTGACTGTTGTATATGTTCTGCCATGCATTGGGTGTCAAATATGCAACAATAAAGAATGTATGTGTCTTTTGCCTTTCCAGGACTGCTAACCAGTGGAAATTCTCAGACTAGGAGTTTCAGGTTGGACTTTCCGGTAAAAGTGTTGTCGGTTATGTCTTGCTAGCCGGGAACCAGAGATACTGGTCACCCCCAAAATGTACCCAGGAACCTAGTCAGATTCCCGTGTACATAAAGACACAGACCTTAGGACAAAATCCTCCCTGGAAAGCAGTTATGCGGCTCACTGCCAGGGTGCCCTGCTTCAGCACAGACCAGTAAGGCATTCTGATTCGCGTATCCCCGGTATAGTCAGGGGTTAATGGAAGTTGTCCCCGTCCCCCCAGTATATGCCCAGAACCATGGACCTGGTATTTGTGGTTCGAAGTGTCTCCTACCAGCCATAATGTTGTGAGAGTGAAATTATTTCTAAGTCCAGCTTCTGTACATTAGAAGCAACTCTGAAACTTAAACTAAGCGTTTTCGAAGCTACTTTTTGGCTAACTTCTTATAAGAAGGTCTAGGAGCTCTGAAAATGAACGTGCGCGTCTTTCACTCTTCCCGAGGGACTTAGAAGAATTTTGTGATATTTTTTATTAAATGGTGTATAAGGGTATATATATAAATATATTTTATGCACTGTATCCCCCCCCCCCCCCGAGCTTCATGCCGCCGCGGGCTGGGGGGAAGAAGCAGCCTGCAAAGCTGCTTGGCCTCGCACTGTGGGACATGCCGGCGAGGGGAGCAGGGCAGTGACGGCCACGGCGGGGCTTACTGTCCCCTGGGGCGCCCGCTGGGGATACCTTGCCACGTGCCTCCCACCCACCCTGCTGATTGGGGGGGGATGTCGGCCTTCCCCCCCCATGAGCGGGAGATGGACGTGGGTGGTTGGGGGAGGAGCGAGGTGCTGGTCGCGGCTTTTCCTCCCCTGTGTGTGTGTGTGTGTGTGTATGGGAGAGTGTGTGTGTGAATGAATGTGTATGTGTATATGGGAGTATGTGTATGTGTGTATGTGTGTATGGGAGTATGTGTATATGTGTGACAGTCAGTCACCCCCTCCCCCAGTCAGTCACCCCCCCCAGTCAGTCACCCCCCTCAGTCAGTCACCCCCCCAGTCAGTCACCCCCCCATTCCCTCGATCCATGATCGCTGCCGGGGCGGGAGGTCCCCACTGCTGCAGCCCGGTTGCGTACGCTGGGGGCCCTCGCACGTGCCTCCCTCCCACCGTCTCCACCAAAAACTTAAAATATGCCCGCCAGCTAGCTTATGATGGTGCAGGGCCGAAGAGTGGGGGGTGGGATTGTCGGGTTGCCCCCCCCACGAGCTCCATGCCGCCGCGGGCTGGGGGAAGAAGCAGCCTGCAAAGATGCTTGGCCTCGCACTGGGGCATGCCGGTCGAGGGGAGCAGGGCAGAGGCGGCCAGAAGGCGGGGTGACGTTCCCCTGGGGCGCCCGCTGGGGAACACCTCGCCACATGGCCTCCCACCCACCCTGCCTCCCCAAAGCTTCCACTACGACGAGTGAGGTATGGGGGAGGGGGGAGTGGCCGGACATGCCCGTCCAATAGCTTACATGCCCCCGCGGGCGGGGGTAGGGTGGATGGTGGTGGTGCTGGTCGGGGGATTTCCTCTCTTCAGACCCACCCGTGTGGGAGATGAGAGAAGAGGTTGGTGTGTGTGTGAATGGGAGATGTGTTGCGCCTGGTTGATTTATGGAACTGAGCGGGTTGTGTGTTGTGTGAGGTTGTGGGCATGTGTGCGGGTCCTGGGTGCTGTACAATTGGAGGTGTTGTGTGATAGGGCGTGTGGGTGTGTGGGTTGTGATGGTAGTGGGGTTGTGAGGGGAGGGACCGGTGATAGGGGGTGTGGGTGTGGATAGGGGTGGGGTAATGTATGGGTGTGTTGATGATGGGATGTGGGGGTGGGGAGTGTCTTAGGTGGGGGTAGGGTTGTGTATGGTGTGTGAGTGCTGTGTGTGTGGTGGGTGTTTGTGTGTGGGTATATGGGAGTGAGGTGGGGGACTATGGGAGTGTGTGGGTGCTGTGTGTCGTGTGTGGGTGTGTGTATATGGAGGGAGTGTGTGTGGTGGTGATATGGGAGTGTGTGTGTGTAGAGTGGGAGGGTGTGTGGTGTGTGATGGGAGGTGTGTGTGGTGTGTGTGTTAGGAGTTTGTGTTGTGTGGGGACACCAGAGGGTACCCCCCCACACATAGTAAGTAAAAGTCACCCAGGTCAGTCACACATTCTCCTCACCCAGATCCACCCAATCAGTCAGTAACCCCCCCATCTCCTCTCTCTCCCCTCCTGTCTGTAGGTCTGTTACCCCTCGTCGTCTCGCCCCTCCCCCCTCCATGTCTCCTCCCTTCCCTCCTGTCGGTCTCCTTCTCCCCTCTCCTATCCCTGTCGTCTTCTCCCCTATCCCTCCCTGGTCTGTCTCTCTACCCCTCCCTGCTCTCTCCCCTCCCTGTCTGTCTGTCTATCTCCCCCCTTCTTTTCCCTCTTTGTCTGTCGATCTCTCTCCCCTCTCTGTCGGCTTCACCTCCCTATCTGTCCTCTCTCCCCTCCCTTCACTGTCTATATCCCCTCCCCCCGTCCTCTCCCCTCACTCCCTGTCTCCTCCCCTACCTCCCTGTCATCTCTCCCCTCTCTGTCTCTTCTGCGTCTCTCACCCCNNNNACACTCTCTCTGTCTCTCACCCACACTCTCTCTGTCTCTCACCCACAATCTCTCTCTCTCTCACCCACACTCTCTCTGTCTCGCACTCTGGATCTGGACATCTTATTTACCCTATATATCTTAACCTATACTACACCGAAATAACTTATACTGCTTTCTTCCAGATCTGACTCAAGCTTCACATGGAAGACATCGGAACCCCCCCTAACCCAGAAGACAGGTAGGGAACACCTCCCCTCCAATGTATAAGATTGCGGGAATGAAGGTATCTGGACATTGAGGGACTGCGGATCAGGTAAGATCCCAGGCGGGATTGCTGCTTTAGATATTGTGAAGCGGGGACGTCCAGACACTGCTAAAGGGGTTCAGGAAACTAGTCATTCACATCTGGCTTTTATTTCTAGATCCAACATTTACTTACACACACACACACACACACACACACACACACACACACACACACACACCCCACCCTCCCTGTCTCTCTCCCCTCTCTGTCTCTCTGGTCTCTCACCCACACTCTCTCTGTCTCTCACCCACACTCTCTCTGTCTCTCACCCACACTCTCTCTGTCTCTCACCCACACTCTCTCTGTCTCTCACCCACACTCTGGTTCTGGATATCTTATTTACCCTGTATATCTTAACTGCCCAATACTACACCGAAATAACTTATACTGCTTTCTTCCAGATCTGACTCAAGCTTCACACAGGAACCATCGGAAACCCCTCTAACCCAGAAGACAGNNNGTAGGGAACACATCCCCTCCAATGTATAACATTGCGGGAATGTGGGTTCCTGGACATTGAGGGACTGCGGATTAGGTAAGATCCCAGGCGGGATTGCTGCTTTAGATATTGTGAAGCTGGGACGTCCAGACACTGGTTAAGGGGTTCAGGAAACTAGTCATTCACACCTGGCTTTTATTTCAAGATCCAACATTTATATATACACACACCACACACCACACACCACACACCACACACCACACACCACACACCACACACACACCACACTCACACACACACACACACACACACACGTGTTCTGACTAGGAATTTATTAAATGTATTTTATTTATATATTTTATTTTAAAGCAGGGTTGGGGC
>WSYH01000199.1:25130-65013 GCA_036426205.1 Ascaphus truei
ACACACACACACACACACACACACACACACTATTATAATGTAATACAATAAATACATTTATGTCAAAAACGAATGTTGTTCTGACTAGGAATTTATTAAATGTATTTTATTTATATATTTTATTTTAAAGTGGGGTTGGGGGCGGGGTTGAGGGCGGGACTAGGGGCGGAGTTGGGGGCGGGACTAGGTGGTGAGTAGATTTTTTGGTTGGGCAAGTAGATTTTTGGGTGATTTGTCGAACACTGGGTATATATATAAATATATTTTATGCACTCTATATGAGCTGGGGATTTCTAAGTCCATGGTTCCGAGAGGGGGTAACCAAGCTCACTAATAAAGGTCAAGCCCACTTGGTTGCCTCTGATCCATGTTTTGGTGCCCAAGAGGGTCAGCTCGTGGGCCTGACTGTTGTATATGTTCTGCCATGCATTGGGTGTCAAATATGCAACAATAAAGAATGTATGTGTCTTTTGCCTTTCCAGGACTGCTATCCAATGGAGATTCTCAGACTATGAGTTTCAGGGTGGACTTTCCGGTAAAAGTGTTGTCGGATTGTGTCTAGCTAGCCGGGAACCAGAGATACTGGTCAACCCCAAAATGTACCCGGGAACCGAGTCAGATTCCCGGGTACATAAGGACACAGACCTCCGGACAAAATCCTCCCAGGAAAGCAGTTACGCAGCTTACCACCATGATGCCCTGCTTCAGCACAGACCAGTAAGGCATTGTAATACGCGTATCCCCGGTATTGTCAGGGGTTAATGGGAGTCGTCCCCGTCCCCCAGTATATGCCCAGAACCATGGACCCAGTATTTGTGGTTCGGACTGTCTCCAACCAGCCATAATGTTGTGAGAGTGAAATTATTTCTAAGTCCAGCTTCGATACATTAGAAGCAACTCTGAAACTTAACCTAAGCGTTTTTCGAAGCTACTTTTAAGCTAACTTCTTATAGGAAGGTCAAGGAGCTCTGAAAATGAACGTGCGCGTCTTTCACTCTTCCCGAGGGACTTAGAAGAATTTTGTGATGTTTTTTATTAAAATGGTGTATAATTTATGCACTGTATATGAGCTGGGGATTTCTAAGTTCGTGGTTCCAAGAGGGGGTAACCAGGCTCAATAATAAAATTCAAGCCCACTTGGTTGCCCCTGATCCATGTTTTGGTGCCCTAGAGTGTCAGCTCTTGGGCCTGACTGTTGTATATGTTCTGCCATGCAGTGGGTGTCAAATATGAAACAATAAAGAATGTATGTGTCTTTTGCCTTTCCAGGACTGCTAACCAGTGGAAATTCTCAGACTATGAGTTTCAGGTTGGACTTTCCGGTAAAAGTGTTGTCAGTTATGTCTTGCTAGCCGGGAACCAGAGATACTGGTGACCCCCAAAATGTACCCGGGAACCGAGTCAGATTCCCGGGTACATAAGGACACAGATCTCCGGCCAAAATCCTCCCTGGAAAGGAGTAAGCCAGTACATTACATTAATGGGCCAAATAAGCTATAGGAGTAAGCCAGTACATTACATTAAAGGGCCAAATAACTATTATCCAGATATGGATAATAGATTTGGCCGATTATTAAACACATTAACTACAGTAGCATAATAAAATAAATACAGTTCTACTGTACTTTCTACCACCACAATACAGTACATTCTGACACATACTACACTACAGTACTGTATGCCAAGCAATGCTCTAAATAAAATAAAATAAATAAATTACCATAAATCAATCCATTCACAAATCAATTACAATCCAATCAAAATCAATTACTATACACAATTCACTATTCAAATCCTAGAAACAAAACAAGGAATCAGAAATAAATTACCATCAATCAACTAAATCTAACCAACAATAAGCCACTATTAAAACGCAAGCCCCCCCCTGAAATAAACCATAGCAAACACATTTGCACACCAAGCTGCAAAATTCAGTTAAAAATGCATCAAAAAAAGCAAGCAAACATGAGCAATACAAGCTTTTATTTGCTCTATATTATGTATATCCATAGGGACATACATAAATACAGAGGCAATAAATGGACATAAAAAAAAATCACATTAAAAAAAAAATTCAAAACCTATACAAGCTAAATAAAATAAATTTCTTTTGTAAACTTACCATTACTTGTCCCACTCACCGACTCTCATTGATACTGCTTACTCTCGAACCAATCCACGCACAGGAACCCATAAAATAATAAACCATAAAATAATAAACCATAAAATAATAAACCATAAAATAATAAACCATAGCAATCCATGGGTCTGTGTCTTCTATTTGTAATCAATTCCGTCTGTGGAGTCTTCATCTGTATTCTTTTTCCGCTCTTCCTCTGTTCCTCGGCCACGCCCCTGCCTTCTTGGAGGGGAGGTCCTCCCTTCACGCCGCCTGGCTCTAAAATGAGACGACATAGGCTTTTAAAGGCCCCTGACGTCACATTTCCGTCATATGGTTCCCACGGCCCTGATTGGCCCGTGAAAACCATGTGATTAAAAAAATTAATAAAAAATTGATGTCCACCTTTATACAAATTAAAGACACCTTTATACAACGGTGCTCGTACAGGGCCGTGTGAGTATTTATTATATCACATCCTCACTTGTTATTTCCCTGAATTTAATAGCATTATTGGGGGTTCGATTGGGGCTGAGACTCCACGAACACCCAGCACACTAGCCTTGACTTGTGTTTAAAAAGTTTGATTGCCCATACTGAGCTCCCCAACCTTTTTTGTTTTTCTGGATTATACTGAGTCAACAGGATATATGTCTCCTCATTATGACTACATAAATATTGCTGCAAACCAAGCGAAATAGGTTGAATTCATTACCTTTAAGTTTCAGGCAAAAATGTATATCATTGATAATTTTGCTGTCCAAAATATTGCTATATGTCTGTGTATATTTGTGTATTACTGACAACATGCCTAGGTCCAGTGCTATTGTATTATGCATATTTAATGAATCAATACAGCTGTTACACACCAGTAATTAGCACACGGGAGGTTTAAATAGTACCCTCCTTCTGCTGACGTCCTACTCCTTGAGAAAGAGAGCAGTTTTGCTTGAAACGCATGGGAGGATGTCTCTCATTTTTTGTATGTGATAGTATGTGTTTCATGTAGCCCAATAAAGTATTTCGATTTTAATTTTTGCTGGTGAGTCTGAGTACACAATAGGAGTAGCTGCGGCATCGATCTTATTTTCTTATAATCCAGCAGTGTGCTGGTTAATTGCTGGTGTGCAATCAACCAACTCCACCTGCCTAATCACAGCTCTGTCAGAAAAAGAATGCTCTGAGACACAGGAGGAGGATTCCTGAGTCTCACAATTGGGGGCTGAACGAAGGAAGGACAGATGTCTTGAGCTGCAAAGAGACTGCAGGCTGACAGCAAGACAAAGGGGAGCAGACATAGAATAGAGATACTTAGACAGACATTGCCTTAGCATAAATGTACAAACAGAAAAAATGGAACCGGGCGCGTCTATTCTAATGTGAAAATTGTATCAAGTGACCTAAATTAACGATCACACCCAAAACCGTGAGATAACTATAAAGATGCCTAAAATATAATAAATGTGATAATACAACCCTCACCACAAGTGGAATAACAGTGCAGTGTTAGATAGTGAGGTACATAGAAAATAGTAAATGCAGCAGCTCTACACCCTTATAGTGGACTGTCCAGGTCCCAAAAGTCACGCGTCGTTTTCCAGGTAAGGGGAGCGCTGTAGATCTCAAGGTGGTATATGGAAAAATGAGAAAAAATACAAATAATAGTGTAGATGGTAATAAAAATATATATATATCCAAAAAATATCTGTGTCGGTTTCACTCACAAATGTCTTTTGGTCAAAATAGGCATATCAGAGATCCATCTCTCTCTTATGGGAGCCCTTGTGTGTACACTCAAAGGTGGAAGTCTTATGGATGATAACTTTGAATATTGTGCTGTGCTGGATTATTTGTAAGGTATAACCTTATGTATTCCTCCCAGGGAATAGAAGAAAAGAGAGAGCGCACAATAGTGTAGTATAATCAGGGTATATTGCAGATTTAAAACATATATAAATGATGCACTCACATTCTGCAATCAAGATCTTTTTGTGGGAGAGAACCACTGATCGCGGGAGGTGAACGCCGGTCAGTCTCCTGCTCCGTTCGCTTCCGCGTACGTCACGTCTGGTGCCGGTTCAGTTGAGGGCGGAAGCAGCTTCCCTTGCTATTCTGCTTCTGCAGTTTGCTAGCACATCCACGCAATGATCCACCGTGGTTCTCCAACAGCTAATTCAACACGTTTCACTGTGGCTTCATCAGGAACCCACGTCATCGGGTGCGTCAGAGGTTCTTGGCAGCAAAACCGGCAGTAAACCATAATATCCTACGCGTTTCATTAAAAACTTCTTCAGGGATTAGAAGTTTTTAACGAAACGCGTAGGATATTATACTTTGTGTTTCTCTAAGGGGTATTTTACCTCCATTTACATGTGAGCACATTTGCATCTGCATTTGTACGCTACTGGAACAAGCAGAACTTTGTTCAGTTTACAGCCGGTTTTGGTGCCAAGAGCCTCTGATGCACCCGCTGACGCGATACCAGGAAATGTGATCCATGCGAGACACCGTGCTGTAGCTGGTAAACAGCGCATATCACGGACGGATAAACCGGAGGGTAACGGTCCCAAACGACAGCTGAGGCTGTGTATTGTATAGAGGACTTGAATTTCTCTTCCCCTTCAGAATCAAGATCAAGTTGAGTGATACAGACGGCTTCTGGAGCCCAGACGGGTCATCTTTATTGCTGGTGGACCTCAAATCCTTTTGCAGCCTGAGCAGACGATGAATCCAGTTGGTAACATGTGCCAGAATTCATGTATTGCCTAAATTGAATACTTTTTTGTACGTGCATTTAATACCACGTTCACTTAATTTCAATATATTTAATTGATTTCACTATGAGTTGTGCGCTCTGTTTTCTTTTCTTTGTAAACCTGTCAAAGTCTCTGACCTTGAATATGAACCTACCTCTAGTCAAATTCCTTCGCTTTCATTTTGATTTTACCTGGCGTGCAGCCTTTATACGAGCAAAAGATGGGTTTGGAGGCGTGGGGCAAATACTGCATCTTCTGGGTAGGTAGGATAGCCTCAGTTAAGATAAATCTTTTACATATATAGATGTACCTTTTCCGCACACTTCCTATTCCAGTGCTTACTATCTGAAAGATCTGCAAAACCTCTAGCTTCATTTGGGGACATAAATGACCCAGGGTCAAAAATACAGTAATCCAGAGTTCCACATCATTAGGGAGGCTAGCTATCCCCAATCTACCGCAACATTTAGAGGAATTCCAACTAAGTCAAATACAGTACTCCTCTGGAACACACACAAGGGGTTGGTTAGAAATTGAAGACTATTTAATTGTCCTTGCTAAAATAGACTCACTTAACAAGATAGGCTTACAGGAGCACTCCCCTACTGTACCTAACAATTTGATATACCCTCTCACTGTGGGATCGCTTGAGATTTAAAGGCAACCTTTCCACTACTAACTCTGGCATGATCCTGCTCTTTTAGAATGCAAAGTTTACCCTAGGATTAGATTAGCCTGGAAAGAAAGTAGGTATCACCAAAGTCAAAGACCTGATATCGGGAGAGCACATTAAAAGTTTTGTCGATTTTGCAGGGAAAAGGGGATTGTCTGCATCTGAGCTCTTTAGATATCTACAGAATAAACATTTTATTATGTCACTTCAGTCAGCCTCCTTCATTATCACAACCTATTTTGAGGATTTGTTTAATTCCGGTTACCTAGATGAAGGGCTCATTTCCACAATTTACCAATTGCTTCTAAATGATGATTTTAGCAACAAATGTGCCTACAGTATATTTTGAAGAGGGAGGCCGATTTCGGTGACTGTCTGAAAATAGATTGTTATGGATTTTGTCAATTCTTATACTGTAGCTTTATATAAAAGGATACTCATCAATTATTATAAAGTAGGAAAGGAGAAGGTGATATTGAGGTAATCAGATGATTTATTTTATAGAATGTTTATTAAAATTATGTTACTCAACATCTTTAATATATCTTTTTATATCTAATTTTCATTCTCAATTTCACTTGTGCATTAGCTGCATAGATATGATCTGAACAATTGTGACCCTATGTTCTTAATTATGTGTTTGGGTTAGGTATGTACACATGTGTATATGTATATATATACAGTGTTCGACAAACCTATACATTTGCTCGCCCCGGGCGAGTGGATTTAACCCCCGGGCGAGTAAATATTGGCCCAAGCAGCACACGTTTGGTACTAAGTGGCGAGTAGATTTTTTTGTGTGGCGAGTAGATTTTTTGGTGATTTGTCAACCACTATATATATATATATATGTGCACATCTCTCTCTCTTTTTATAGCTTTTTTTATAGCTTTTTGGTACACATGTGTTTATGTCCTTCTTTTTCCTTTCCGTTTAAAGACCTTAGGTCCGATTGTTCATCTACAAGATGCAATTTTGAATAAATGAAATTTAAAATGTTTATTTATTCATTTTTCATTTTTTTTTTTTTTTCAATGTTTTTATTAGGCATTTTTAGAGGGTACAACATTTCTGACAAATTTTGTTGCCTAACATTTTCCAAAACATATATTTTTTTTAAAGGGGGGGAAAGAAGGGCAACCTAAGTTGTCCATGAAAAAAAAGAAGGGGGGGAGCCTTCATAGAGAGAAGGTAAGGAGGGAGGGTGGAGGGGTGGTTGAGGGGGTGGGAGGAAGAAGGGGGGGAGGGGGATGGGGGGGAGGGTATTGTCGTCCTACAGGGCTGATAGAGTGTGGTTGATGAGGTTCGTACTGATTTTGTCTTATGGGGGGGAGTTAGTCTCCCACCTCCCTGGGTTGATCGGGGCGCTCTGGAAAAGTGGAACCAGGGTTCCCAGATATCCTCAAAGGCCGGGGTTCTTTGTTTGATTTTGGCTGTGAGCCTTTCCATGGTCATAACTTCCCCAATCCTTTTCTTTATTGTATTGAGCGCTGGCGTAGCTGTTTTCCTCCAGGAGGCCGCAATACAGCATCGCGCCGCAGTGAGAATGAAGGATATTAATTTCCTGGTGGGCCGAACTATATTCGGCATGGGTGCAGCCAACAGGAAGGTCAGTGGTTCAATAGGAATTTCTAGGCCTGTGACCTCTTTTATAAGAATTTGGACCTTGGCCCAGTATTTCACAATTTCTGGACAGGTCCACCAGATGTGGGCCATGTCCCCTCTATTACCACAGCCTCTCCAACATTGGTCTGATGCCAGAGGGTAGATCTGGTTTAATCGTGCTGGGGTAAGATACCAGCCAAACATGATCTTATAGATGTTTTCCTTAATTGTGGTGCAAAGGGAAGTTTCTGAGGCTGCCTGCCAGATTTCCTCCCAAGTCTCTCTTTCTATATCAATGTTTAGGTCAGCTGACCATCGCAGCATATAGTCGTGCTGTGTAGGGGACGTTGAGCGCATTAGGATATTATATATATCAGAGATAAGTCCCTTCTGGTAAGACTTGTCCTCACACAAGAGTTCAAACGTCGTGAGAGTGGGGTATTCTGGATGAGGGCACGTAGTTCTGACAAAGTTTCTAATTTGTAGATATTTAAAGGTGTCCAATTTTGTAATTTTAAATTTGTTCCTCAGTTCTTGGTAGCTCAGGAGCTTCCCTAGGCTCAGTACGTCGGCAATCGCCTCTATACCCCGTGTGTGAAAGTGGGCGAACAGCTTAGATCCGCATCCTGGAGGGAATTTAGGGTTATTAACGAAGGGGGTGAGTTGTGAGTTTATGGATGTGAGGTTAAATTTAAGTTTGCATCTGGACCAGGTGTCCCACGTGAATCGTGAGGCCTGTAGCTTAAGATTGTGTAAGTGGCCATCACCTCTGTTCAGGCTCCAGAGGCAGGCTTGCAGAGAAGGCAGTTTGGCACACCGAGTTTCCATTCCCACCCAGCAACATCGGGTCGGGTCTGAGTTCCACATTACTACCTGCCTGAGCTGAGCGGCTAGATAATATTTATATAGGTCAGGCACCCCCATCCCTCCTCTGGATCTCGTGGTCATCAGGACTGATCTGGCTACCCTGGGTCTCTTACCCTGCCAAATGAAGTGGAGTAGTCTATTCTGTATATATTTTAGATCGGCGGCCGGGACCTGGATTGGGAGCGTCTGGAATAGGTACAACATTCTTGGGAGTATATTCATTTTGGTAGAGATCATCCTCCCAATCCATGAGATCTGATAACCTTCCCACCGATCTAGATCCCTTTTGATCTGATCCCATAGTTTCGGGTAGTTATCCCTATATAGGTCCCGATAGTGCCTAGATACATTAATTCCCAGATACTTAATGCATGAGGGGCACCATCGGTAGTTGAAATTCAGCTTGAGGAGTTTGATTGTGGGGTCGGGAAGATTAATATTTAGGGCCTCAGATTTGTCGCTATTTATTTTATATCCTGAAACCTTTCCAAACTCAATCAGTTCCATCTGGAGGTTGGGGAGGGAAGTTAGGGGTCTGGTCAAGGTCAGGATAATATCGTCAGCGAATAGGGAAATTTTGTATTGTTCTGTGGCCATAGGTATACCCTGGATGTTTGGGTTTTGTCTTATTTTGGCCGCCAGTGGTTCAATCGTGAGAGCGAAAAGGAGAGGGGAGAGGGGGCAACCCTGTCGGGTACCATTTCGAATGTGGATTTGTTCCGCTCCTCCACCCGATAGTCTAACTGAGGCGGATGGAGTTTGGTAGAGCGCCTGGACACCCGTAAGAAAGGAGTCCCTGAATCCGAATTTTTTTAATGTTTGGTCTAGGAACAGCCAGTCAATTCTGTCAAATGCCTTCTCTGCGTCTAAGCTTAGTAACATAGCTTGTGAGTCTGTAAGGTGGGCCTGGTCAACAAGGTTAATGATTTTACGGGTATTGTCTGAGGCCTGACGGCCCAGGACAAACCCGACCTGGTCCATGTGTACTAGTCTCGGGAGAATTGGATTAAGTCTGTTCGCCAATATTTTACTGTATAGTTTTAGATCATTGTTCAACAGTGAGATTGGTCTATAGCTACCGCATTGTGTGGGGTCCTTCCCTTCTTTAAGGATTATGGCCAAATTGGCGGACGACATTGAAGATGGGATAGGACATCCTTCTAAGAATGAGTTGAACAATTGTAAAAGGTGGGTGGACAGAGTGGGGAGAAACTTCTTATAGTAGGCATTTGTGAAACCATCAGGGCCCGGTGCTTTAGAAATTTTGGAGGCCTTAACGGCCCATTCTAGTTCTTCCGCCGTTATTTTGGCGTTCAGGAGAAGGAGTTCCTCCTCTGTTAATGAGGGGAGGTCGCAGTCAGCTAGATAATCAATGGTAGCCGATAGCTCCTTCGGGTCTGGGCTAGCAGAGTGAGCCCGTAGGTTATATAATTTAGAGTAAAATTTAGTGAATTCCTCTGCAATTTTTTTTTCATTGTATACACTGGCGACACACTTTATTCGAGCTCGGCTAGTCCCACGAATTCGGGTATACCCGGGTGTATTGAGGTTTGTGACTGTTTTCTGCCCGAGTGCATTGAGGTATTTTCAGGCAGGGATTGAAGCATTTTATTCCCGCTGGCTGCAATACTGCACAGTATATAATATATACTGCATTACAATTCATGAATTTTATGCCATCTGGTAGACACGCGAAGCATTGCAGCCATTAAATCCTAATCATTATCATTAACAGATCAGCCGCCCATCAGCCAGGCATGAACCCAGGCTGGGAAGGCAAACGCACAAGGGGCTTGTCAGAGGTGAGGAGCGGCGCATTCCAGGTATCTGCCAGGTACATACTGGGTATTTGCTCGAATAAAGTGTGTCGGTGCAGTAGGAGCTCACCAGCACTATTCCGAATCGCCGTTATTTGCGATCTTTTGTGTATGCCTCGTAACTTGCTAGCACAAGAAGTCTGTGGCCTGTGTCCCTTTATCGTAATACCTCTGACCCGTCCATTTAAGAGCTTTTTCGACATTGTCCATTGAATTATTCTTAAGTCGCTTCTGGTAGAAGTAACTGTTATAAATTTTCCGGGAAGGGTTTTTTTATGCTGTTGTTCTAAACTTATTATTTGTCTGTTAGCTCTTGGTTCGTTTAGTGTAGTTTTTTCCTAGGGAGGCAATCGAGTGAAATGTCCTCTAATTGTCGCCTTATGGGCTTCCCACAGGCTCGCTGGAGAGGTGGGAGGTAACAGTACCTATATTTGTCCGGATATTCATAGGGATTTTTTGATCTCCCGTACTGTCTCTGAGTGATTCAGTAGAGAGTCGTTCAGTCTCCAGGAATACGAGGTTGTTTTCCAGATGGGATGGATAGGGTCATGGTGATTGGAGCATGATCTGACCACGTGATTGGGCCGATGTCAGTATCTAGGGCCGTCTAGGATGTTCTTGGTAGCAAGAAAGTAGTCTATACGGGAATATGTCTGGTGAGGGCCGAGTAAAAGGTATAATCCCTTTGTCCCTGGTGGTTGTGTGTTCTCCCGATGTCTAAAGTGAAAAGTCTCCCATTATGTCCTTGAATTTTTTCCCCAGTCTTTGTGACTGGGTGGATTGTTGTCGCCTGGGAGGCTCGATTTATCTTCTAGGGTTGAGAGCCATATTTAGATCGCTGCAATAAGTAGCGATGATAGGATTTGGGGGTCAATTTCTGCCAGAACGTTTTAAAGAATCTGTCTGGTTCTCGTTTGGGGCATATAGGTTAATAAGGGCGATTGCCGAGCCTTGAGAGCGAACCGTAGACCACAATAAATCTTCCCTCTGGATCTGCCTGGATTTTAGCAGATATTAAATGGGGTGCCGAAGAATCAGAATGGCGACCCCTTGGTTTACTACTATATGAGGCGAAGTAGCTCATCGGATACACATGCTGGAATGTTTAGGCGGCTCCTGAGTGTGAAGTGTGTCTCCTGGAGGAAAACAACATCGCCTCCCAACCTCTTAAGTTCCTGTAGGGCCAGGCGTTCTTTTCTGGTGGTGTGGAGGCCCTTGACATTTAGGGAAATAAACTTTAGAGCTTGGTGGCGTGACATTTGCTTGGAATGGACTGACTATTTGTAAACTTTAAGTTAGTTAAGAGGTAGCTGGACAGCCAAGTGGGACGGGGGGGGGGGTAGGTGGGAGGGGAACCGTGGGATAGGATCAGCGGAGGTTGAAAAGAGGGAAGGTAGACCCTATTGGGGGCTGTGTAAGTTTGAAACCGATCTGTTTAAAGACCGGCTGGGGTGGTATAAGACCCTAGGGGGGCGGGGGGGGTCACGACCTGTCTCCAGTAAGGGGTGGGCCGAGTAGAGAGACCCTTAGCTATTGGAAGTACAGCCAAAACATGCAGACCATGGGTGTCCTAGAAGATGGGGTTTCTTTGTATGGGCATGTGGGGAGTGGGAAGGGGAGAGGGCAGGCGAGGGCTGCTCAGTTCTGAGGGTGGGCGGTGGGGGGGAGGTGAGTGGGTGGGGGTTCAGGTAGGCTGGTAGGGGACCGCTTCTGGGAAGAGTCCGATTAATGTGTACCTAGCTTTTGTACTGGTTTACAGGCGCTCAAATAGGTACCTTGACGCTCGGGTAGGTGTGTTATAAGTGTTGAATGAGACTGAGGTCTCTTGGGCCCTCCGGGGGGGTGAGGTTCGGGTGCGTCCTCCGTGGAGTGGTCCTTGGTGTGAGAAGAGCGGGAAAGAGGAGGGTGGGGGGGTGGAGGGGAGGAGGTTGGGGGGGGTTGTGGGAGGAAAAGGGGGATGATACGGGAGGGGGGAGGGGGTTGGGGGGGGGAGTGGATAAGGGGCAGAAGGGGGGGAGAACAGTTCTGACATATCATAAGCATAGCATTCAATACCAACGTTGCCTCCTGCTTTTAGTCCGAGCAGTGTCTCCCTCACTGTGGTTTGGTGGGAACAGTTTTAGCGAGGACGAGGAGAGGGATAGGGAGGTTGCGGGGGGTGGGAGGAGGGGGGGCGGGGGGAGTGAAGAGCGGGGGGGAGGGTTGCAGCGGGGGGGGGGGAGGAAGGAGGGAGAGGAGGAAAGCGGCGGAGACCCTGCGGAGGGGAGAGCCGCGGGTACGCGGGAAGAGCGCGGGGGAACAGAGGGGGAAGCGGGGTGAGGCCTCGGAAGGGAGAGGAAGGGGTGACGAGGCGAGGGGTCGGGCGGGGGAGTGGGGGTGGCGGGGGGAGGAGAGAGGGGGTTGGGGACGGGAAGGGGAGGAGGGGGGGGGAGGGGCGCGGGCGAGGGGGGGAGGGGAAGGGTGAGAGGGGCTGGGAGAGGGGGGAAGAGGGAGAGGGCGGGGGGGCGAGAGGGGCAGGAGAGGGGGCGGCGAGAGAAGGGGAGTAGAGGGAGGGAGAGAGGGGGGGAAGGGGAGAGAGGGGGGGGGTAAGGGAAGAGGGGGGGGAGGGGAAGAGAGAGGGGGGGAGGGGGAAGGGGAGAGGGGGGGAAGGGGAAGCGGGGCGGGAAGGGGAGAGGGGGGGGGGAAGGGGAGAGGGGGGGAAGGGGGAAGAGGGGGGGGAAGGGAGAGGGGGGGGAAGGGGAGAGGGGGGGCGAAGGGGGGGGTAGGAAAGGGGGGGGGTAGGGGAACGGGGGGGGTAGGGGAACAGGGGGGGAGATACATATATCCGCATGAGCAACAATTAGTCTCAGCCTGTGAGTGAAGCGAGCATAATAACATGAGCTCCATTCGGAGCAATAACAGTAACGTTCGCAGCAGCAAAAACAGAACCCTTTCATGGGGCCCTGAATCAACATCAAAATGGGGGAACCTCTATAACGCTAACGATAAAGGAATGGGAGCTTGAGGGAAGGAGTCTAATCCTGATAATCCTTCTAGTGGGGGATAACACAACTATAGGGTAGTGAGCGGGGTACCCAGCTGACTCTTAGGGGTGGTAGGAAGAGACTCAGAGGGGAATATATGTGGGTATCATAGTTTTACAGACCCCATCCCTGGAAGTATAACCGCGGAAGGGCTCATGTGGGGCTGTGGAGACTTGCGCTGGCAGCACTCCTCCAGGGAGGGAGAGGGAGCCCGGGATCCGGTGAGGGTATAAGATTGCCCCGGAAGGGCCCATCGGCCGAGAGGGGGGAGCGCCAGGCTGCCCCGAGCTGGGAGTACCCTGTGGTATCAGCGGTGTGTCACTCAGCCGCTGGGAGTCGCTCGGGGGGCCCGACGCTCCGGCCCCGGTATCGCCCCCTGGACCAGGAGCAGGCGAGGCCTCCGTCGGCGCCGGGCGCGGGTCGCGCACCCTGCTGACGTCATTTGCGGCTCGTCCGTGAGCCCCATGATGCTCCGCGGGCGGGGACGGCTTCCGGGTTCAGGCGGGGTCTCCGTTGGCGCCGGATGTGAGGCGCGCCTCCTGCTGACGTCAGCCGTGGCGCGCCAGCAGGTCCCACGGAGCCCCGCGGGCGGGGACGTCCCCAGCGGGCGCCATTTTGTGGAGGGAGCTTGCAACTCAGCCAGGGGCGCCACGTGGACCGGTAAGTTCATTCCGGACGCCATTTTTGGGGAGAAATTTGGAGCAGGCGATGGCGTTTTCCTTGTGGATCA
The DNA here is from genome assembly GCA_036426205.1 of Ascaphus truei. Taxonomy (NCBI): domain Eukaryota; kingdom Metazoa; phylum Chordata; class Amphibia; order Anura; family Ascaphidae; genus Ascaphus; species Ascaphus truei. The sequence continues at coordinate 38,721 of WSYH01000199.1, forward strand.
CCGCAAGTAGCCGCGAAGATCCGCAGTTGGTCGCGCAGTGTCCGCCCTCCGATTATCCTTGGTGGGGCTTCTGGGACCGGGGAGGAAGAAGGGCACCCCGCTGCCGCGATCCGGAGGTCTTCTCCATGGGAAGGTAAGGGGGTAAGGTCGCATCAGGCGCCATTTTGGGTGAGTTTCAAGGCTGATGCTGGCGTGGATCCGGGCGGGAGGTTGGTTTGTCTCTGAGTGTTTTTTTATTTGTCGCGGGATTGTCTTTGCTCGGCAATCCGCTCCGAGGCTCTCACAGGTTGGTCATCTTGTTCCTGGTCCCGGTTACCAGCTGGGTGGGCAGGTTGGAGGGAGTCCACGGGAAGGCCCAGGGTTTTTACTAAGTGCATCATATCCTCAGGGTGCCGGATGGTGAGGAATTTACCCTTGTGGGGAATAATCAATTTGAAAGGGAACCCCCATCTGTAGTTTATTTCTTTCGCACGAAGGAGTAATGTTAGGGGACGTAGTGCTTTGCGTCGATCCACCGTAAGCTTGGAGAGGTCGTTATAGACCTGAAGCGGGTCGCTGCGGAACACGATCGTGTCCCTCCCTCTGCTAGCTCCTATTAGTTTGTCTTTGGTGGAGTAGCTGTGGAGCCGCACAATCACGTCCCGGCGACGGTTGGGGTCCTCGGAGCGCGGGCCCAGGGCTCTGTGCGCCCTATCCATTTCCAAGTCCCGGGAATCAAGGTCTGGGCATATGGAGAGGAAGAAGTCCTTCAGGTATGCGCGCAGATGCGTGGGTAGCACCGCCTCAGGGATGCCGCGGATCCGCAGGTTCTGGCGGCGATCCCTGTTTTCCTGGTCCTCCAGTCCGTCACGTAGTATATTTATTTCCTGGCCCAGGCGTATGATCTCGTCATCGGCCTCTGACTGGTGGTGTAAGGCCTCATCCAGCCTGGTCTCCAGTGTGGTAGTGCGTTCCTGCAGCCCCTGGATATCATGCCTAATTTCCGCTACCGCGTCCTTTATATTAGCCTGTAGTGAACGTTGGAGCTTGGCATGGAGTTCCTCCAGGTATGCCTTTGTGATCCCCCCGTCCGGGGAAGGGGGGGTCTCGGTAGGGCTTGCTGAGTCTGAGAGGCCTTGTTTGCCTCGTGGGCCCGAAGCCTGGGGGCCATCTTGCTTTCTATTCCCTGTCTCAGCAGGCTGTTTTGCAGGAGAGAAGTACTTCCCCACTCCCTGAGTCAGGGGATTTTTACCCTTATTAGCCATCTCTCTGGTTTTAGAGGGTTGTCAGGGGCTTTTTTCAGGGTTTTTGCCCGGGATAAAAGGGTTTAAATCTGCGGTTATTCAGGAGGGTCTCTGGAGCTCAGCTTTTACCCGACTGTCCTGGATGACGTCATAGACACACCCATTTTTCATTTTTAATACATTTCTTTTGTTTTGATTTTAATTATACATATATTTCATATATTTTCTATATTTTCCTTATTTTGTCTTTTGTTTTTAGCTCAGTTTAAGGCATTGTTCACTGCCAGGCTTTTGTTTAGTAATAAAGTTTTTGTTTTAGGGATTGTGTTTAGTTTAAGTGTCAATAAAGTTTTTATTTTTCAATATACTTTCGTGGACGTGCTGACGTCATCACTCCATGCCGCGCACGGTGCATCACAGGTGACGTGTCTTGGCGACGGATGGAGGGCGGTGAATGGCGGGAAAATGAAAGTATATCAGGTACCTGGGGTGTAGCGATCAGTATGCACCTTGAGAAAGAGCTTGTAGCTCAAAACGCATTGGTGGGGGTCCTAGGGCTCGTTTTGCTGCCATGCACTGATCCATTAAAAGATTTTTATTATGGTACCCACTCTCCTGCAGTTATTTCTACTATTCTAAGTAGTGCTCCAACTCTCCTTACCTGCTCGTTTGGATCCTGCAGAGTACCGGAAGCACACGCCTGTGGAAGTATATCTCACCCAAGACCCAGCATATGTGAGTTATTTACACCTATTTATCCATATCGATGTCTTTATGTCTGGACACTAGCCAGTGAGTGTTCTCACTATTCAAGAAGTGGAACACTATCCAGCTAATCGAATTTACAGTGGATGTTGGTGTTGTTATCATTTCATACATGTGGGATACTTCAAGGATATTATGCACAGTACTTTTTCTATCATGGGCTTATAGCCATTGATTTATGTTGGAGCACCATACAGCTTTTGTTCTTCTTGAAAATAGATTGAGCAAATATCTGTGAAGCTCTATATGCATGGTAATAATGGAAAAGGCATATAAGCTATTATTATGATGGTACCTTACACTGGTGGATGCGGCCAAAGAGGTTCTCTTTCTCATGTGTGGTGGTTTCGTCTGGTTTTTGCCCCACTGTGACCACAGTAAAACATGGAGTGTGGTATATGCTAATGATGGAAAGAATCACAGCATTCCTCCGGGAGAGGTCCCAAAGTATAATTGATCTGTCTGAACATCCAGGAAGTGACATCATCTTGTCATCCTGCTTCCTGGCAAATCCTGCTGACAGGAAATCAGCCTCTCTTTGGTTGTCATTGCCTGCAGCTGCCCCTGGCCTTTAAAACACATGCAGTTGCTACTAGTCTTTGCTCGTGCAAAGTACTGGATACCTTGTTCTGTCTGAGCTCTCTGTTGCCTTTGATTTGGCTGCTGTCTGTCTTGACCTTGGAACTGAATCTGACCACCCTTTGCCTGCTGCCTGCCTTGGTCTCGGAACCGGACCTAACTACCCTTGCATCCCAGGCATCTGATCCCAAGCCAAGGTAGGTATATTACTCCCTACCTCTGCGTGCGGGTCTGTATCCTGTTTGCAGTCAGCAACGTTACACAAGGGTTTTCTCGGGTATGTGTTCCTTGATTTACTAGGGAATCGGGTGATGGGTTAGACTCTTGTTTGGGCCTGATGTGACTATATTCCTAGCTGAGGAATTTGGACTGATGGCCGGGATATATATCATATTGAGTACATGTTGAGTGAGCTGTAGGGGTTGGATATCCATCCCCTCAAACCACCCTTTTTCTGCTCCCATATACCCCTCCCCTCTGCCCTATATCGCTCAGTATGCAGGATCAGATGCTAAGACGTATATCATGTTAGATGTGCATTATATGTAATGCATGGAATATATGATGTAATATGTACTGTACAACTACACCCCTCCATCCCTATGTTTTTTGTTCTGTACCATATAAACCCTACAGCATCAATAAATATACATTTGAAGAAACAAACAAAATAATATGCTTTTATACTTTATGGTACTGTGCAACGACATTTTATTGCACCTCTACTAATGGTGATAAACCCTTATACATGTGTTATTATTAACTAAGCCTTCTGCTCACAGTACACTGTCAAGTAGATCAGCACTGCAAAATGTTAGCAAATTGTCTGAGTCTCTTGCACATGGAGTGACAGCTAAGGATGTTTCATGGTGAATCGGATGATGACTCCAATAAGGAACACAGAGACAACAGCTATTGTTTCAAGCACACGGCGGATAATGAGCCTTTTCAGTGACTGATCACACTTATATTTTGATAGCTCAGAAGGTGGTCCATTGTTTAGCTCTGGCTCATTGCTGGTGGAGTCGAATGCAGCATAATTTTGCAATTCTATGTTTTCTGCAAGGAGAAAAATAAAACATTAAAAAGTGATGTTTGGAGACAGTTCACCTACATGTAAAACTAATTTATATGCCAATTAAGTAAAGGAAAAAACATTGTCTAATACCTAATGAAAGAGCTACAGTATTGTAAAAATTACTATCCTTGTTTTCAAATCTGTCTTATAAGAGAGAAAAAAACACTTGAAATAACTATGTACAGTATCTCTCATAGGTTCAGGTTCACAAAAAAATGCTAAGCTAAGGCAAATTTTAAGTTCCATTCAGATAAATGTAGAAGTAATAATGTAGAACAATGTAGAAGTAACAACAAATATTCAAGTCCTGGAACATTTGGGTAACAGTGATCATAACATGTCTCATTTGAAATAAATTATCAAAAAAAAAAAGATAACTTGGGTTCAACAAAGACCTTTAGAAATACAGATTTTAATAAACTGAATACAATGAATACATTGAGATGATGTTTTTGCAGGAAAAAAATGTAGAAGATAAATGGGCAGTCTTTAAAACATTGTCAGAAAAGCACACTTATCAGTGTACACCCTTGGGTAATAAGTATAAAAGAAATAAGTCCAAACCAATGTGGCTAAATAAACAGATAGGGGAGGAAATGGAAAAGAGACAGGCGTTAAAATACTTGAAATCAGAAGGGACAGAGACATCATATCAGAATTATAAGGAATGTAACAAATTGCAAATGGGCAATCAAATTAGCAAAAATGGACAAAAATGGACAAAAATGGACAAAAGAATTGCAATAGAAAGTAAGATCAACCCTAAAGTTCTTTAAGTACCTTTTTAATAACAAAAAAAAATCAGAAAATAAAATATAGGACACTTTCAGTGTGAGATGGGCAGGCAGATAACTGGAGATAAGGAAAATGGAGAAGTATTAAAAACAGTCTTTGCCTCTGTGTTTACCAGCGAAAAATAATTTTCAATAGTAGTGCCGGAGGAAGCCACAACCTCTATATCAGAGCTTTCCAAACTGTGTGTCGCGACACGTTAGTGTGTCATCTGCAGTGTGTAGGTGTGTCACGCGAACTTAAGAAACCTCTGAGTGGTGCGGAAACTGGGGGGTGCATGATTATTTAGGGGGGGCGCGGGCAGTTAGGGCCACCAACAGGGGGTTTGCTGGGCCGTGCGCCATCCCCTAGACATAACTGGTCACCACAGGGTGACATGCGCATGCTGGGGGAAAAGAAATAAATTAAAATCCCCCCACCTGACTGGTTGGCGCGCAGCCAATCTCTAACCGAGCTGCACATTGAGGAGGCGACTTTTCCTGCATGGAGCAAATAAGGTAAGTACAGCTCCATGCCCCCCCCCATGTCATATTTGGCCCCCCTGCTCCGATTGGCCCCCATGTGTCTGATCTCCGTTTGTGTGAAATAGTGTGCAAGAGTGTGTGTGTGTGTGTGTGTGTGTGTGTGTGTGTGTGTGTGTGTGTGTGTGGTGTGTGTGAATGAATACAGACACAAATCCCCAGTCAGTCACCAGCCCCTCTCACTCTCACTTTCTCTCACTCACTCACACTCTCTCACTCTCTCTCTCTCTCTCTCTCTCTCTCTCTCTCTCTCTCTCTCTCTCTCTCTCTCTCTCTCTCTCTCTCTCTCTCACTCACCCTCTCACTCACCCTCTCTCTCACCCTCTCTCTCACCCTCTCTCTCACCCTCTCAAACTCTTCTTTCTCTACCTCTTTGTCTGTCATGTTCTTCCACTCTCATGTTCTATTCTCTCCCTCTCTGTCTCCTACTACCTCCATTCATGTCTCTCTACATCCTCCTGTACTCTTCCACCTCCTCCCTGTCTCTCTCCCCTCCATCCCATGTCTCTCTCCTCTCTGCTCTCTGGCTCTCACCACAATCCTCTGTCTCACCCACACTCTCTCTGTCCTCTCACCCCACTCTCTCTGTTTCTGCTCACACACTCTCTCTGTCCTCCCCACACTCTGGTTCTGGATATCTTATTTACACTGTATATCTTAAACTGGCCCAAGACTACACCGAAACTAACTTATAATGCTTTCTTCCCGATCTGACTCAAGATTCACACCCGGAACCACGGAACCCCCTTACCCAAGAAGACAGGTAGGGAAACACCTCCCCTCCAATGTATAAGATGCGCGGGGAATCGAAGGTATCTGGAAATGAGGGAGGGGGATCAGGTAGATTCCCAGGCGGGGATTCTGCGCTTTAGATATTGTGAAGCTGGGACGTCCAGACACTGGTTAAGGGGTTCAGGAAACTAGTCATTCACATCTGGCTTTTATTTCTAGATCACCAAACATATATACACACACACAAACACACACACACACACACACACACCCCGCCACACACACACACACACCACCACACACACACACACACACACACCACACACACACACATCACACACACACACACACACACACCCCACAACCACACCACAACACACCCACTATTAGAATGTAATAAAAATAAAATACAGTTATGTCAAAACACGGAATGTTGTTCTGACTCGAATTATTAAATGTATTATTTATAATTTTATTTTAAAATTCGTGGGGTATGGGGGCGGGGTGAGGGCGGGACTAGGGGCCGGAGTTGTGGCAGGGCGGGACTAGGTGGTGAGTAGATTTTTGGCGGGCGGCAAGTAGATTTTTGGGTGAGTTGCGAACACTGGGTATATATATAAATATAGTTTTATGCACTCTATATGAGCTGGGATTTCTAAGTCCATGGCCGAGGAGGGGGGTGGTAAAACCAAGCTCACTAATAAAGGTTTCAAGCCCACTTGGTGCATTGATCACTGTTTTGGTGCCCAAGAGGGTCAGCTCGTGGGCCTGACGGTTGTAATATTTCTGCATGCATGGGGTGTCAAATATGCAACAAAAAGAATGGATGTGTCTTTTGCCTTTCCAGGACTGCTATCCAATGGAGATCTCAGACTATGAGTTTAAGGTGGACTTTCCGGTAAAAGTGTTGTCGGAATTGTTTCTAGCTAGCCGGGAACCAGAGAGTTACTGGTCAAACCCCAAAATGTTACCCGGGAACCGAGTCAGATTCCCGGGCCATAAGGGACACAGACCCCGACAAAAATCCTTCCCAGGACAAGCAGTTACGCCGCTTACCACATGATGCCTGCTCAGCACTGACCAGAGTAAGGCATGGTAATACGCGTTTCCCGGTTTATCGTCAGGGGTTAATGGGAGTCAGCCCCGTCCCCCAGTATATGCCAGAACACAGGCAGACCCACTATTTGTGGTTCGGACTGCTCTCCAACCAGCCATATATGTTGTGAGAGTGAAAATTATTTCTAAGTCCAGCTTCGATAATTAGAAGAACTCTGAACTTAACCTACGCGTTTCGAAGCCTACTTTAAGTAATTCTGATAGGAAGGTCAAGGAGCTCTGAAAATGAAAGTGCGAGTCTTTCAATTTCCCGAGGGACTTAGAAGAATTTTGTGATGTTTTTATTAAATGGTATGTAGAATTTATTGCACTGTAATGAAGTGGGGAGATTTCTAAGTTCGGGGTTCCAAGCGGGGTAACCAGGCTCAATAATAAAATCAGCCACTTGGTTGCCCTGATCCTGTTTTGGTGCCCTTCGAGTGTCAGCTCTGGGGCCTATGGACTGTTGTATATGTTCTGCAATGCAGTGGGTTTTGTCAATATGACACAATAAGAATGTATGTGCTTTTGCCTTTACGGAATATGCTACCAGTGGAAATTCTCAGATATGAGTTTCAGGTTGGACTTACGGTAAAGTGTTGTCAGTTATGTATGTAGCCGGGAACCAGACGATACTGGTGACACCAAAATGTACCCCTGGGAACGAGTGAGTCGCTTCCCGGGTACATAGGACACAGGATCTCCGGCCAAAATCCCCTGGAAAGGAGTTAAGCAGTTTACACTCTACAATAATGGGCCAATAGCTATAGGAGGTAAGCAGTACATACATTAAAGAGGCCAAATAAACTAGTATCAAGATATGGATAATAGATTGGCCGATTATTAACACATTAACTACAGTAGACATAATAAAGTAAATACAGTATTACTGTACTTTTACCCCCACATACAGTACTTCTGGAAAACATACTACACTACAGTACTGTATGCCACGCAATGCTTAAACAACAATTACAATAAATAAATTACCATTAATTCAATCCATCACAAACAAGTACAATCCAATCAAAATCAATTACTATACAAAATCACTATTCAAATCCTAGCACAAAACAAGGAATCAGAAATTAATTACCATTCAATCAACTAAATCTAACCAAACAATAAGACTCACTATTAAAACGCAAAGCCCCCCCTGACAACAAACAATAGCAAACACATTTGCACACCAAGCTGCAAAATCAGTGAATTAAAAATTGCATCAAAAAAAAGCAAGCAAACATGAGCAATTACAGCTTTTATTTGACTCTATATTATGTAATCCATAGGGACATACATAAATACAGAGGCATAAATGGACAGAAAAAAAAATCACATTAAAAAAAAATTTGTCAAACCTATACAAGCTAAATAAAATAAATTTCTTTTGTAAACTGACCATTACTTGTCCACTCACCGACTCTCTCATTGATACTGCTACTCTCGAAACAATCCACGCACAGGAAACCCATAAAATAATAAAACCATTAAAAATAATAATAAACATAAATAATAAACCATAAATAAAATAATAACCATAGCAATCCATGGGTTCTGTGGCTTCTATTTGATAATCAATTCGTTTCTCTCCTGTGGAGTCTTCATCTGTATTATTTTTCAGCTCTTCCTCTGTTCCTCGGCCCAGCCAAGCCTTAATTGGAGGGGAGGGAGGTCCTCCCTTCACGCCGACTGGATCTAAAATGAGACGGACAAGGGCTTTAAAGCCCCTGTACGTCCACATTTCGGTCATATGGTTCACCGCCTGATTGGCCGTGAAACCATGTGATTAAAAAAAAAAATAATAAAAACGATGTCCACCTTTATACAAATTAACGACACCTTTATACATACGGATTGCTCGTACAGGGCCGTAGTACGTGCTGTGATATTTATTATATCACATCCTCACTTGTATTCCACTGAATTTAATAGAATTATTGCCGGGTTCCGATTGAGGGCCTGAGACTCCACAGAACACAGCACCACGAGCCTTGCCTGGTGTTTAAAAAAGGTTTGAGTGCCCATACTGAGCCTCACCAAACTTTTTTGTTTTTCTGGATTATACGAGTCAACGGATATATGTCTCCTCATTATGACTACAATAAATATTGCTGCAAAACCAAGCGAAATAGGTTGAATTCATTACCTTAAGTTAAGGCAAAAATGTATATCCATTGATAATTTTGCTGTCAAAATTATTGTATATGTTTGTGTATATTTGTGTATTATGCACACAACTGCCTAGGTTCAGTGCTCTGTCTTATGTTTCATATTAATGAAATCAATACAGCTGTTACCCACCAGTTAATTAGCACAAGGGAGGTTTAAATAGGACCCTCCTTCTGTGACGTCCTACTCCTGAGAAAGAGAGCAGTTTGTTGTTGAAAACGCATGGGAGGATGTCTTCATTTTTTGTATGTTGATAGTAGTGGTTCATGTAGCCCAATAAAGTAGTTCGACGTTTTAACTTTTTGATGGTGAGGTCTGAGTACACAATAGGAGTAGTGCGGGCACGATCTTATTTTCTTACTAATCCACGGCGGTGTGTGGTTTAATGGCTGGTGTGCACTAACGACCAAACTCCACTGCCTAATCACAGCTATGTCAGAAGACGAATGCTTGAGACACCAGGAGGAGAGGATTTCCGGAGTCTCCACAATTGGGGGGCTGCCACCGAAGAGAACGGACAGATGTCTGAGCTCTGCAAAGACGAGAGATGCAGGCTGAACAGCAGACAAAAAGGGGAGCAGACATGAATACGTCCGCTGGATATTAGACCAGACATTGCCTAAGCATAAATGCTACAAATTCAGAAAAACATGGAAAACCTCGGAAAGCGCGTCGATTCTAAATAGTGAAAAATTGTATCAAAATGTAGACCTAAATAACGATCATATACCCAAAACCGCCCTTGAGACTAACTATAAAGAAGATGCCATTTTTAAAAATAACAAATAAAATGTCATTAACAGATAAATAAACCTCACCACAAGTGGACACAATAACCAAGTCGCTTAGTATAGTATCCTATATATATAACAACGGCAGTTAGAAGAGTGACCCCTACATAAGTCACGGGCGTACATAGAAAAATAGTAGTAAATGCGCAGCTCTTTTACCACCCCTTATAGTGGATGTCCAGGTCCCAAAAGTCACGCCGTCGTTTTCCAGGTCCCAGAGGGAGCGCTGCTAGATCTCAAGGTGTGGATATGGAAAAAAATGAGAAACCATACAAATAAATAGTGGAGATGTGTAATAAAAATATATTTATATATATCCAAAAAATTATCTGGTCGCCGTCACTCACAATGTTTTGGGTTCAAAAATAGGAATCAGAGATCCATCTATCTCTTATGGGAGCCAGTGGGTGTACATCAAAGGGGATGTGGAAGTCTTATGGATGATAACTTTGAATATTGTGCTGTGATGGATTTTTGTAAGGTTATAACCGGATGGTATCCTCCCAGGGAATGAAGTTAAAGACGGAGAGCGAAATAGTGTAGTATAGTCAGTGGTATATTGAAGATTTAAAAACATATTAAATGATTGCCCCCACACTCACATTTCTGTGCAATCAAATCTGTTTGTGGGAGGAACCACTGACGCGCGGAGGTGAACGCCGGTCAGTCTCCGCTCAGTTCGCTTCCGGTACGTCACGTCTGTGCCGGTTCCGATTGAGGGCGGAAGAGCTTCCCTTGCTATATCGGCTTCTGCGTTTGCTAGCACAATCCACGCAATGATTCCACAGTGAGTTCTCCAACAAGCTAATTAACCCGTGTTTTGTTGACACAGCTATGGCCTTCATCAGGGAAACCACGTATCGGGTCTATGTATTGTCTCTGCGTCAGAGTTCCTGGGCAGCGTAAAAACCGGCAGAAACAATAAATATCCTAAGCGTTTCATTAAAAACTTCTTCAAGGGTTTAGGGATTAGAAGTTTTTAACGAAAGCGTAGGTAGGATATGATACTGTGTGTTTCTCTTTAGGCGGGTATTTTCCTCCATTTACATGTGAGCCACATTTGAACTGCATTTGGTACGAGACTGGAACAAGAAGAGAAACTTGTTCCGTTTTAAGCCATGCTTTTGGTGCCCAAGAGCCTCTGATGCACCCGCTGACGCGAGCATCCGATGATACCAGGAAAGTAGATCAATGCGAGCCACCGTGCTGAGCTGGGGAAACAGCGCATATCACGGACGGATAAAACCGGAGGAGCCCGAGTAAACCCGTCCCAAACCGCAGCTGAAGGCTTTGTTGTTTGTATTCAGAAGGACCTGAATTTCTCTGTTGTACCCTTCAGAATCAAGATTCAAGTTGAGTGATTACGACGGCTTCTGGAGCCCAGAAGGGTCACTTTATTGCTGAGTGCTTTATCAAATCCTTTTGCGACTGAGCAGAGGAAGATGAATCCAGTTGGTAACATGTGCCAGAAGTCATGTATTGCCTAAAAGTGAATACTTTTTTTGGACGTGCATTTAATACCCACGCTCACTTACTTTCCATATATTTAATTGATTTTCACTAGAGGTGTGCCGCTCTGTTTGTTTTATTTCTTTTGTAAACTGTCAAAGTCTCTGCCTTGAAGATGTATTATCCTACTCCTACCTCTGTCAAATTCTCTTCGCTTTCAGTTTGATTTACCTGGCGTGCTAGGACTAGTTATACGAGGCAAAAAGAGGGTTTGGAGGAAGTGGGGCAAATACTGAATTCTTCTGGGTAGGTAGGATAGCCTCAGTTAGATAAATTGTTTACATATCATAGACTGTTACTTTCCGCACATTTCTATTCCAGATGTTACTATCTGAAAGATCTGCAAACCTCTAGCTTCATTTGGGGACATAATGACCCAGGTCAAAAATACAGTAATCAGAGGTCCAATAAATTCGGAGGCTAGTAGCTATCCCAAATCTACCGCAACATTTAGAGGAATTCAAAAAGTAAAATACAGTACTCTTGGAAAACCAAACACAAGGGGTTGGTAGAATTGAAGACTATTTTAATTGTCCTTGCTAAAATAGACTCACTAACAAGATAGGCTACAGGATAGCACTCCCTACTGTACCAACAATTTGATCTTACCCCTTCACTGTGGGATCGCTTGGTGAAGATTTAAAAGGCAACCTTCACTATAACTCTGGCATGATCCTGCTCTTTGTTAGAATGCAAAGTTTACCATAGGATTAGAATTAGCCTGAAAGAAAGTAGGTAATCACCAAAGTCAACAGACCTGCTGATATCGGTTTTGAGAGAACATTAAAAGTTTGTCGATTTTGAAGGGAACGGGAAAAGGGGATTGTCGCCATATGAGCTTCTTTAGATATTACAGAATAAAACATCTTTATGATGTCACTTCAGTCGCCCTCCTTCATTATCACAAAACCTATTTTGAGGATGTGTTTAATTCCGGTTACCTAGAGTGAGGCTCATTTCCAAAAATTACCCAATTGCTTCTAAATGATGATTTTAAGCAACCAAAATGTGCCACAGTTGATGCATTTGAGAGGGAGGCAGATTCGGTTGATGTCTGAAAATAGAGTGTTATGGATTTTGTTCAATTCGTATACTTGAGTTTATATAAAAAGGATACTCAATCAATTTTATAAAGTAGGGAAGGAGAAGGTGATATTGAAGTTAAATAGATGATTTATTTATAGAAATGTTTAATTAAATTATGTTACTCACATCTTTAATATATCTTTTATATCTAATTTTCATTCTGATTAACTGTGCATTAGATGCAGAGATATGATCCGAACAATTGTAGACCTAGTTCGTAGTAGTGTTTGGGTTAGGTATGTACCATGTGGTATATATGTATATATATACCGTGTTCGAAAAACCTATACAATTGCGCGCCCCGGGCGAGTGGATTTAACCCACGGGCGAAGTAAAATATTGGCCCAAGCGCCACACGTTTTGGTACTAAGTGGCGAGTAGATTTTTTCATGTGTGCAGAGTAGATTTTTTGGTATGATTTGTGCCAACAACTATATATATATATAGATGTGCAACATCTCTCTCTCTTTTTATAGCTTTTTTTATAGCTTTTGTAAACAGGATGTTTATGTCACTTCTTTTTCTTACGTTTAAAGACATTAGTTCGATTGTTCTACAAGATGCAATTTTGAATAAATGAATTTAAAAGTTTTTTTTATTCATTTTTTATTTTTTTTTTTTTTTTTTCAATGTTTTTATTAGGCCACATTTTTAGGAGGGTACAACTTTCTGACAATTGTGTTGCCTAAACATGTGCCAAACATATATTTTTTTAAGGGGGCGGACAAGGAAGAAGCGGCAACATAAGTTGTCCATGTGCAAAAAGAAGAATTAGAAGGCCGGGGGCGGCTTCATAGAGCGAAGGTAAGGAGGGTGGGTGGAGGGACGGTGGTTGATGGTGCGGGTGGGAGGGGGAAGAAGGGGGGGAGGGGATGGGGGGGAGGGTCATTGTCGTCCTAAAGGGCTGATAGAGTGTGGTTGATGATCTGGTTCGTACTGATTTTGTATTATGGGGGGGAGTTAGGTATTCCCAACCGCACATGGGTTGATCGGGGCGCTCTGGAAAAGTGGAACCAGGGTTCCAGATATCCTACAAAGGCCGGGGGTCTTTGTTGATTTTGGCTGTTGCAGCCTTTCCATGGTTCATAACTTCCCAATCCTTTTCTTTATTGTATTGAGGCGATGCGTAGCTGTTTTCCCCAGGATGGCCGCCAATAACAGACGGCCCGCAGGAGAATGAAGGATATTAATTTCCTGTGGGACCCCGAACGATTATTCGGCATGGGTGCAGCCAACAGGAAGGTCAGTGTTCAAAGGAATTTCTAGGACTGTGACTCTTTTATAAGAATTTTTGGACCTTGACCAGTTTTCACAATTTCTGGGACAGGTCCACCAGACTAGTGGGCCAGTCCCCCTTACCACAGCCTCTCCAATCAACATGGTCTGATGCCAGCGGGTAGATCTGGGTTTAATATGCTGGTGGTAAGATCCAGCCCCAAACATGATTTATAGATGTTTCCTTAATTGTGGTGCAAAGGAAGTTTTCTGAGGCTGCCGCCAATTTCCTCCCCAAGGTCTCTTTCTATATCAATGTTTAGCGTCAGCTGCACCATCCGCAGCATATAGGCGTGCTGTAGATAGGGGACGTTTGAGCGATTTAGGATATTATATTATCAGAGAGAAGTCCTGCTCGGAAGGACTTGTCCTCACACAAGAGTTCAAACCGTCCGTGGCATGAGATGAGGTGGGGCTTTTGGATGAGGGCACGTTAGTTCGACAAAGTTTCAATTTGTAGCTATTTAAAGTTAAAGGTTGTCCATTTTGTCTAACATTTTAATTTGTTCCTCAGTACTGGCCTTAGTAAGGAGCTTCCCTAGGCTCAGTACGTCGGCATCGCCTCTATACCCCGGGTGTGAAGTCGGCACGCGCAAACAGCGTAGATCCGCATCCTGGAGGTAAATTAGGGTTATTAACGAAGGGGGGGTGGATTGTGTTAGTTTATGGATGTGAGGTTTAAATTTTTAGTTTGCATCTGGACAAGGTGTCCCGTGAATCGTGAAGGCCCTGTTAGCTTAAGATTGGGTGTAAGTGTCCAATCACCTCTGCTTCAGGCACTCCAGAGGCAGGTTGAAGGAAGGCAGTTTGCACACCGAGTTTCAATTCACCACCCCAGGCCCATCGGGTCGGGTCTGAGTTCCACATTACTACCTGCTGAGCTGAGCGGGCTATATAAGTTAGTTATATAGGTAAGGCACCACCATCCCTCCTCGGATCTAGCTGGTCATAAGGACTGATCTGGCTACCCTGGGTCCTTTACCTTGCCAACATTGAGTGGAGTATGTTATTCTGTATATATTTTAGATGGCGGCCGGGAACCGGATTGGGAAGCGCTGGACTAGGTAAACATCTTGGGAGTATATTATTTGCGTTAGAGATCATTCCTCCCAATCCATGAGAATTGATAACCTTCCCCACCGATATAGATCCCTTTTGATCGATCCAATAGTTTCGGGTAGTTATCCTATAAGGTCCCGATAGTGACTAGATCTAGCCGATACATTATTCACAGATATTAATGCATGAAGGGGCCCATCGGTAGTTGAAATTCAGCTTGAGGAGTTTTGATTGTCGGGCGATAGGGACAGATTAATATTTAGGCCTCAGATTGTCGACTATGTATTTTTTATATCCTGACACTTTCCAAAACTCAATCAGTTCCATCTGGAGGTTGGGGAGGGAATTGTTTTTTTACGGGGTTCTGGCAAGGTCAGGATAATACGTCAGCGAATAGGGAAATTTTTGTATTGTTCCTGTGGCAAATAGGTATGACCCTGCGATGTTGGGTTTTGTCTATTTGGCAGCCAGTGGTTCAATCGCTGAGAGAGAGCGAAAAGGACGAGGGGAGAAGGGGGCAGGCAAACCTTTTTTGTTTTCTCGGGGGGTACCATTTCGAATGTGGATTTGTTCGTTCCTTCTCACCCGCTAGTGATAACTGAGGCGGATGAGTTTGGTAGAGCGCTCTGGACACCCGTAAGAAAGGAGTCCAGTTTGAATCGAATTTTTTGAAATGTTTGGTCTAGGAAAGCCTAGTCAATGCTGTCAAAGCCTTCTCTGCGTCTAAGCTTAGCTTAAAATAGCTTGTAGTCTGATAAGGGGGGCAGTGCGTCAACAAGGTTAATGATTTTACGGTATTGTTGAGGCTGACGGCCCAGGACAAACCCGACCTGGTCCATGCTGTACTAGTCTCGGAAGGAATAGAATTGGATTAAGTTCCGTTTCGCCATATTTTTACTGTATGTTTGTCTTTAATAATTGTTCACACAGTGAGATTGGTTATAGACTACCGCATTGTGTGGGGTCCTCCCTTCTTAAGGATTATGGGACAAATTGGTCGGACGACATTGAAGAGGGGACGTAGGACATACCTCTAAAGGAATGAGTTGCACATGTAAAAGGTGGTCGGACCAGAGTGGGAGAAGAAACTTCTTATGTATCGGCATTGGTGAACCATCAGGGCCCGGTGCTTTAGATGTTCTGGAGGCTTAAGGCCCATTCTAGTCTTACGCCAGTTATTTGCGTTCAGGAGAGGAGTTTGCCCTCCTCTGTCTAATGAGGGACTGTCGCAGTAGCTAGAATCAATGGATTGGTAGCCGATAGCTCTCAGGGTTGGGCTGCAGAGTGAGCCGTAGGTTATAGAATTTAGAGTAAAATTGTAGTGAATCCCTCTGCATTTTTTTTCATTGTCTACACTGGAGACAAACTTTATCGAGCTCGGCTAGTCCCACGAATTCGGGTTTCTAACCCGGGTGTATTGAGGTTTGGGACTGTTTTCTGCCACGAGTAGCTGCTTGAGGTTATTTTAAGGCCAGGGATTGAAGATTTTATTCCCGCTGGCTGCAATAGCACAGTAAGTATTATATACTGCATTCTACAATCATGAAATTTATGCCATCTGGTAGACACGCGAAGCATTGCAGCCTATTTAAATCATAATCATTATAGTCTTAACAGATCAGCCGCCAATCAGCCAGGCATGAACCCAGGCTGGGAAGCAAAAGCAACGGGGCTTCAGAGGTGAGGAGCGGCGGCCCCCTTCTTTCATTAAGGTTATTGCCAGGTACATACTGAGTTATTTGCTCGAATATAAAGTGTGTCGGCTCTTGACAGAGGCGCTCACCAGCGACTATTCCGCATCGCCGTTATTGACGGGATCTTTTGTGTATGCTCTCGTAACTTGAATAGCAAGAAGTCTGTAGGCCTTGTTACCTTATAGCTAAAATATCCTCTGACCCGTTCCATTAAGAGCTTTTTTCGAGCATTGTCCATTTGAATTATCTAAGTCGCTTCTGTTAGAAGTCAACTGTTTATAATTTTTCCGTGGGGAAGGGTTATTTTATTTGTTGTTCTAAACTTATTATTCTTTTGTTGTTAGCTCCTTTGGTTCGTTTTTTTAAGTGTAGTTTTTTTCCTAGTTATGGGAGGCAATCAATCGAGATGAAATGTCTCTAAGTCGCCTTATGGGCTTCCCCCCAGGCTCGCTGGCGATGCGGGTTTCGGTAAAGTACCTATATTTTTTGTCCGGAAATATCACTTAGGGATTTATTTTTTGATTCTCCCGTAACTGTCCTATGAGTGATTCAGTAGAGAGTCGTTCAGTCTCCAGGAATACGAGGTTTGTTTTCACGAATGGGATGGTAGGGTCAGGGTGATTGGAGCAGGATCTGACCACGTGACTTGGGCCGATGTCAGTAAGTATCTAGGGAGGCTTCTAGATGTTCTGGGTCGCAAGAACTGAAAGTAGTCTATACGGGAAATGGCTGGTTGAGGGACCGAGTAAGTAAAAGTTTATATAATCCGTTTTTGTCCTGGTGTGTGTTCATCCAGAGTCGAAAAGTGAAAAGTATCCCATTATGTCCGTGAATTTGTTCCCCAGTCTTGTGACTGGGATGCGATTGTTGGCGCCCTGGGAGGCTTCGATCTCATCTTCGTTTAGGGTTTGATTTCGAGCATATTTAGATCGCCTGACAATAAGTAGCCGATGGTAAGGGTATATTGGGGGTAAGGGTAACATTTCTGCCCAGAATGTTTTAGAAATCTGTTGGTTTCTCGTTGGCGGCAATAGGTTAATAAGGTCCGCATTGCCGAGTCCTGAGAGGAACCGTAGCCCTCACAATAACATCTTCCCTCTGGATCTGCCTGGATTTTCGCAAGATTTAAATGGGGTGCCCCTGACGAATCAGATGGCGACCCCTCTGGTTTACACTATATGAGGCGCAGTAGTCATCGGATAACATGCTGGAATGTTGTAGGCGGCCCTGAGATGTCGAAGTGTGTCTCTGGAGGGGAAGGGAAAACAACCACGCCTCCCAACCTCTTATAAGTTCCTGTAGCGACCAGGCGTCTTTTTATTGGTAAGGTATGTTGTGGAGGCCTTGACATTTAGGGAAATAACTTTGAGCTTGTTGGGCGTGACCATTCTGCTTGGAATGGACGTTGACTATGTAAAAACTTTAAGTTAGATGGTAGCTGGACAGCCAAGTGGACGGGGGTAGGGTTGGGAGGGGACCGCTGGGATAGGATCAGCGGAGAGTTGAAAAAGCAGGGATTTTAAGGTAGACCCTCATTGGTTTCGGGTCTGTAAAGTTTGTGAAACCGATCTGGTTTAAAGACCGGATGGCCGGTGTGTGGTGGTATAAGACCCTAGGGGGGAGGGTCCGACGGACTGTATCCAGTAAGGGTGGGCCGAGTAGAGGAACCTTAGCATATTGGAAGTTACATGCAAACACATGCAGGACCATGGGGTCCTAGAAGATGGGTTTCTTCCCGTATGGGCACTGTGGGGGAGTGGGAAGGGAGAGAGGGCAGGGCGCAGGTGGGTACATGTCATGTCAGTTCTGAGGGTGGGCGGTGGGGGGAGTTGAGGGGGTGGGGGGGTTCAGGTAGGCTCGGGTAGGGGACCGCCTTCTGGGAAGGAGTCCGATAAATGTGTACCTAGCTTCTGTACTGGTTTTACAGGCGCTCATATAGTGTACCTTGACCGCTCGGGTACAGGGGTTATAAGTGTGGAATGACATTGAGGTCGCTTGGGCCCTCGGGGCGGTGAGGTCGGGTGTTTGAGTCCCTCCGATGGAGTGGTCCTGGTGTGAGAAGAGGGGAACGGAAAGAGGAGGGTGGGGGGTTGGAGGGGAGGAGGTTGGGAGGGTGTCTGTGGGAGAGAAAGGGGGATGATACGGAGAGGGGGGGGAGGGGGTTGGGGAGGGGGAGATAAGGGGCAGAAGGGGGAGCAGAACAGTTTGACATATCATACGATAGCCTCAATACCCAACGTTGCCTCCTGCTTTTAGTCCGAGCAGTGTCTCCCTTCACCTGGGTTTTGGTGGGAACACAGTTTTAGCGAGTGAGAGGGGGGAGGTGAGGGTCGGAGGAAGGAGCGGGGGGGGGGCGGCGGGGCTCCGCGGGGCGGGACAGGGGGGGGAGAGGGGGGGGAGGAACGTGAGGGAGAGGGGAAGAGCGGGCGACCGAACGCCAATGGGGCGGCGTCGGCCGCTCCTAAATGAGTCCTCTTAACGCGGGGCTCGTTACCGCGGGCACTTCCCTGCCCCTTCGCCGCAGTACCCTTAGGTAGGGCCAGAGGTGGGTGGAGACGTTAGCGGGGCGGAACAGGAGGGGGGAGAGGCGGGGGAGCGGTCGCTGAGGAGGTCGGGTCGGGGGGGGGGAGGAGGAGTGCTGGGGGGGGTGGGGAAGGCGGAAGGGGAGAGGGGGGGGGGGGGAGGGGGGAGGGGAAGGGGGGGAAGGGGAGCATGGGGGTGAGGGGGGGGGGGGCTGCCGAGCCACGGCAGGGGGGAAGGGGAAGGGCGGGGGGGCGGAGAGGGGAGGAAGAAGGGGGGGCGAGAAGGGGACGTAGAGGGGGGGGATAGGGTGGGAAGGGGAGAGACGGGGGGAAGGGCAAGAGGCGGGGGGGAAAGGGGATTGAAGAGGGGGGGGGGGGGAAGGGGAGATGGGGGGGATCCCTGGGGGGGAAGGGGAGAGAGGGGGGAAGGCGACGAGAGGGGGAGGGGGGAAGGGGAGAGGGGGGGAAGGGAAGAGGGGGGGGAAGGGAGAGGGGGGGGAAGGGGCGAGGGGGGGCGAAGGGGGGTAGGGAAGGGGGGGGTAAGGGAACGGGGGGGGGTCGTGTTGTTTCGTGGTTATGGGAACAGGGGGGGAATACCATATATCACGCATGCGCAACAATTAGTATCCGCCTTGCGTGAAGCGAGCATAATAACATGAGCTCCTTCGGGCAATAACAGTAAAGTTGCCAGCAAGCAAAAAACAGAAACTTTCATGGGGCCCTGACCTGAACAACATCAAAATGGGGGGAAACCTCTAAACGCTAACATAAAGGAATGGGAGCTTGAGGAGGAGTATAATCTGAAATCCTTCTAGTGGCGGGATTTAACACAACTATAGGGTGTGAGAGGGGTAACCAAGCTGACTTTAGGGGTGGGTTGGTAGGAAGAGACCTCCCCATGAGGGGAATATATGTGCGGTATCATGTTTTACAGACCCCACTCCATGGAGTATAAACCGGGCGGAAGGGTCATGCTGGGGGCTGTGGGACTTGCGCTGGCAGAACTCTAATAGGGAGGGAGAGGGAGACCGGGATCCGGTCTGAGGGTATATAAGATTGCACTGGAATCTGAGGCACCATCGGCCGAGAGGGTGGGAGCGGTCGGATGCCCACGAGTTGGCGAGCTACAATGTGGCTATGAGCGGCCCGGCGCTGTGTCAATCAGTCCGCTGGGAGCGCTAGGGGGTCGGCCCGACGCTCCGGCCCCGGTACATCGCCCCATGCACAAGGAGCCGACGCACGCGACGAGGCCGCCGTCGCGCCGGGCGCGGGTCGCGCACCCTGCTGAGTCATTTGCGGCTCGTCAGTGAGCCCCATGATGCTCCGGGGCGGGGACGGCTTACGGGTTCAGGAGGGGTCTCCCGTTGGCGCCGAGGTGAGGGCGCGCCCTCCCATGCTGACGTCAGCCGTGCGCGCCAGCAGGTCCACGGAAAGCCCCGCGGTGCGGGGGGACGTCCCAGCGGGCGCCCACATTGGGAGGGCGCTTGCAACTCAGCCAGGGGCGCACAAGTGGACGGTACCCTAATTCATTCTCCGGACGCCATTTTGGGAGAAAGTTGGAGCAGGCGGGCGTTTTCCTTGTGGATCACCGCAAGAGCGCGAGAAGTCCGGTTGGTCGCGCAGTGTACGCACCTCCGATTTTCCTTGGTGGGGCTTTGGGACCGGGGGGGAGAAAGGGCCACCCCGCAGGCGCGACCGGAGGTCTTCTCCATGGAAGTAGGGGTGGTCGGATCATTGGTGGTGGGTAATGGTCGGCATCAGGCGACATTTTGGTTGTGTTTTGAGTTTCAGGTGATGCTGGCGTGGATCCCGAGGCGGGACGGAGGTTGGTTTGTATATGAGGTTGTTTTATTTGTCCGCGGGATTTATTGTCTTTGCTCGGCAATCCGATCTGAGGATCTCACGGTTGGTCATCTGTTCTGGTCCCGCAGTTTACCAGCTGGGCGTCGGGACCAGGCTTGGTGGGACGCCACGGTTGGGAAGGCCAAGAGGTTTTTACTAAGTGCATCATTATCCTCAGGCCTAGCCGATGGGAGGAATTCCCGTGTGCGGGAATAATCAATTTGAAAGGGAACCCCATCTGTAGTTTAGTTCTTTCACGCACGAAGGAGTAATGTTCAGGGGACGTCAAGTGCTTGGCGCGATCCACCGTAGCTTGAGAGGTCGTTCTGACCTGAGACGGTCGATGCGAAAACGATCGATGTCCCTCCCCTCTGACTAGGCTCCTATTAAGTTGTCTTTGGTGGAGTAGTAGCTGTTGAGCTCGCACGATACGTCCCGGCGACGGTTGGGGGTCCTGGAGCGCAGGGGCCAGGGGGGGATTTGTGCAGACCTAGACCAATTTCCAAGTCCCGGGAATCAAGGTTTTGCATATGGAGAGGAAAGACGTCCTTCAGGTTATGCGCGCAGATGCGGGGGTAGTCACCGCCTCAGGGATGCACGCGGATAATCCGCAGGTTCTGGCGGCGGATCCTGTTTTCATGGACTCCAGTCACGTCACGTAGATATTTATTTCCTGTGGCCCAAGGCGATGCATTATCGCATCCGCCTCTGGATGGTGGTTTGTAAGTCCTCATCCAGCCTGGTTCTCCACAGTGTGGTAGTGCGTTCATGCAAGGCCCCCTCCTGGATATCATGCCTAATTCCGCGGGGGGATACCGCGTCCTTTACTTAGCCTGTAGGAACGTGGGCTGGCAGGAGTTCCTCCAGGATGTCTTTGTGATCCCCCGTACGGGGAAGGGGGGTCTCGTCTCTGGCGGAGAGGGCTTGCTCGAGTCTGAGGGCCGTGTTTGCCTCGTGGAGCCCGAAGCCCTGGGGGCCATCTTGCTTCTATTCCCTGTATCTCAGCAGGCTTGTTTTGCGGAGAGAAGTACACTCCCCACTCCTGAGTCAGGGGAGTGATTTTATTCTTACCCTTATTGCCATCTACTCTGGTTTAGAGGTTGTTTGTCAGGGCTTTTGTCAGGTTTTTGCCAGGGATAAATAGGGTTTAATTGCGGTATTCAGGAGGGTCTCTGGAGGCTCAGCTTTTACATCCGACTGTCCTGGATGACGAATAGAAACACCATTCATTTTTCATTTTTAACTACATCTTTGTTTTGATTTAATTATACAATATCTTCATTATTTTCTATATTCCTTAGTTTGTCTTTTGTTTTTAAGCTCAGTTTAAGGCATTGGTCACTGCCAGGCTTGGTTTAGTAATAAAGTTTTGTTTTAGGGATTGTGTTAGTTTAAGTGTCAATAAAGTTTTGATTTTTTCCCAATAGTCTTTGTGGACGGCGGACGTCCTCACTCCGACGCGCACGGTGCCTTCCACAGGTGACGTCGTTTGCGACGGACGGGGGGGGGGAATGGCGGGACAAGGAAGTATATCACGGTACCTGGGGTTTGTTTGGTTTTGTAGCGATCAGTATGAACCTATTGAGAAAGAGCTTGTAGCTCAAAACGCTCCCTATATGTGGTGGGGGTCCTAGGGGCTGTTTTGCTGACCATGCATGATCCATTAAAAGATTTTATTAGACCTGCGTACCCAACTTCCTGCAGTTTATCTTACTATTCTAAGTAGTGCCTTCAACTATCCTTACCTGCTCGTTTTGGATCCTGCAGAGAGTACCGGAAAGCACACGGCGTGGAAGTATATCGCACCCAAGACCCCGCATATGTGATTTATTTACACTAGTTATCAATATCGAATTGTCTTTTATGTCTGGACACTAGCCAGTGCGAGTGTTCTCACCTATCAAAGAGTGGAATCCACTAGAGCCAAGCAATCGTATTTACAGTGGTTATGTTGGTGTTTTGTTGTTATCATTTATCAGTGGGATACTCAGGTTATTATGCAAGTAATTTTTATCATGGGCTATAGCCATTGGATTTAGTTGGAGCACACATACAGCTATTTGTTCTCGCTTGAAAATAGATTGAGCAAAAATCTGTGAAGCTATAATGCCATGGTAATAATGGAAAAGGCTATTATAATTGCTTCAATTATTATGATGGTACCGTACATGGTGGATGCGGCCAAAACACCCAAAGAGGGTCTTTCTTTTCTCATGTGTGGTGGTTTTTTGGTCTGTCTGGTTTTTGTGCCCACATCGAGACCACAGTTAAAACATTTGGGGAGTGTCGTATAGCTAATGATTGACAAAGAATCACAGATTCCTCAGGGAAGACAGAGAGTCCCAAGTATAATTGCTCTAGATAAACTGAAACATCCAGGAAGTGACAATACATCTTGATCCTCCTGTCCTTCAGTCGGCAAATCCTGCTGACAGGGAAAATCGCTTCTCTTTCGTTGTCATGCCTGCAGCTGACCTGGCCTTTAAAACCAATGCAGTTGAACTAGTCTTTGTCGTGCAAAGTACTGGATTACCTGTTCTGTCCGAGCTTCTGTTGCCTTTGATTGGCGGTCTGTCTGTCTTGTTGGACCCTTGGGACAACTGAATATGCTGGAAACACCCTTTGACTGATGCTGCCTTGCTTGAGTCTCGGAACCGGAACCTCAACTACCCTGCATCAGTCAGCAATCTGACCCAACAAGGTAGGTAATTTTTAGGTTACTACCCTAACCTATGCGTGCGGCAGCGGTCTGTTATCCTGTTTGCATGTCAGCAACGGTACACAAGGGTTTTCTCGGGTATGTTGTTTCCTTGATTTACTAGGGAATCGGCTGCGATGGGTTTGTCGACTCTGGTTTGGGCTGATGTGACCTATTCCCTAGCTGAGGAATTTCGGACTGATGGGCGGGATGGAAGATATTCATATTGAAGTACAGTTGGTGAGCTGTAGGGTGGATGATCCATCCCCTCAAACCACCCTTTTTCTGGGACTCCAAATCCCCTCCCCATCCTGCCCTAATAGCGCCTCCATGTATGCAGGGATCAGAACTGCTAAGAAGTATATCATGTCTAGATGTGCAGTATATGTAATGCATGGAATATTATCGATGTAAATGTACGTACAACTACACCCCTCCATCCCTATGTTTTTTTTGATTCTGTACAATATAACCCTACAGCATCATAAATATACATTTGAAGAGAAACAAACAAAATAATATGATTCAGACTTTATGGTACTGTGACAAACGACATTTTATTGCACCTATACTACTGGTGATAAACCCTTATAATTGTGTTATTATTAACTAAGGCCTTCTGCCACAGTACAATGTCAAGTAGATCAGCACTGCAAATGTTAGCCCAAAATGGTCTGAGTCTATTGCCATGGAGTGGACAGCTAAGGCTTGGCGGTTTCATGGTGAATCGGCAGGATGACTTCCCATAAGCGAACACAGAAGGACAACAGCTATTGTTTAAAGCACACGGCGGAATAAGGCGTCCTTTTCAGTGATGATCACAACTTATTATTTGATTTAGCTAAGAACGGTGGTTTTGGGGGTAGGTGGTCCCATTGTTTTAGCTCTGGCTCATTGCTGTCTGTTGGTAGTCGATCAGCATGAATGTTGCAATCTATGTTTATCGGCAGGAGAAAAAAAAACATTAAAAAGCGATGTCTGGAGACAGTTCACTACATGTTAAAAACCCAATTTATTATGCCAATTGAAGTCAAGGAAAAAAAAAAAAAAAGTGTCTCAATACTAATGAAAGAGCTACAGTATTGTAAAAATACATCCTTGGTTTCAAATCGGTCTATAAGAGAGCAAAAAAAAACACTGAGAGAAATAACTATGTACAGTGTCTCTCTCATAGTTTTCAGGTTCAACAAAAAAATGCTAAGCTTAAGGGCCAAATTTTAAGTTTCCCATTCAGTATAAATGTTAGAAGTAATAATGTTAGAAACAAGTTAGAAGTAACAACAAATATTCAAGTCCTGGAAACATTTGGTACGTGATATAAACAGTCTCATTTGAAATAAATTATCAAAAAAAACAAGATACCTTGGTTCAAAAGGACCTTTAGAAATTACAGGATTTTTTTAATAAACTGACTACAAGAATACATTGAGATGACCTGTGTTTTTGCAGGAAAAAAATGTGAAGATAAAGATCGGGCATCTTTAAACATTGTCAGAAAAGCACATTATCAGTGTACAACTTGAGGTAATTAAGTTAAACCGAAATAAGTCCAAACCAATGTGGCTAAAATAAAAGATAGGGGAGGAAATGGAAAAGAGGACAGGCGTGTTAAATACTTGAATCAGAAGGACAGAGAATCATTATCAGAAATTATAAGGAATGAACAAATTGCAACATGGGCAATCAAGTTAGCACAAAGGACAAAATGGACAAAAATGGACAACAAGAATTCGCAATAGAAAAGTAGATTCAACCTAAAGTTTTAAGTACCCTTTGAATTAACAAAAAAAAAATCAAAATAACACACACCATATAGCACTTTCAGGTGACGAATGGGCAGGCAGATAACTGGAGATAAGGAGAAAAATGAGAAGTATTAAAAAACAGTCTTTGCCATCGTGTTACAGCTGAATAATAAATTTCAATAGTCGTGAGGAGGAAGCCACCACCTCTATAATCAGAGCTTTCCAAATGTGTGTCGCGACAAGTTTAGACGTGTCATCTGCAGTTGAACTCCTTAGGTGTGTCACCTTCTTAGAACGTAAGAAACTCTGAGTGGTTGACGGAGGAGGAAAGGGGGGTGCATGATTATTAGGGGGGGCGCGGGCCAGCCGGTATATGGGGGGGGGGGGGGGGCCCCCACCACCAGGGGTGTTTGCTGGGCGATGCGCCATCCCCTACCGACATCAAATGGTAACCACAGGGTGACATGCGCATGCTAGGGGAAAACGAAATAAATTAACATCCCCCACTCCACTGACGGCGTATGCGAAAGCGCGCCACAGCTCAATCTTGGCTGAAGGCGGCAACGAGCTCGCAAATAGACGGGAGTCGACTTTACCCTGCCAGTGAGCAAATGAAGGTAAGTACAGCTCTCATGCCAGAGCCCCACCCCATGGGTCATATTGGCCCCATGACTCGATATGGACCACCCATGATGTCTGGAACTCCGTTTGTGTGACAACAAATAGTGAGGCAGAGGGATGTTTGTGGGTGTGGGGGGTGTGTAGTGTGTGTGGGGTGAGTGTGAGGTGTGGTGGGTGGAAAAAATGAAGACCAGACCACAGAATCCCCAGTCAGGAACACAGACCCACGCGCACGACGCACGGCATCAGCGAACGAACGACGGAACACCGGAATAGGCGAGCGTCGCGGCGAGCTGCGACGCGCGCGCGCGCGCGTCGAGCGCGTCGCAGAGGATCGAGCGCGACGCGCACGCACAACGGCGCACAGAGCCACAAAACTGCGCGAAGGGCGGGCAAAAACAGAGACGAGCAAAACTAAGTTCAGAGCGCAACAAATAGACGCTGGCTGCGAATCAAACCGAGAAGCGCAAGAAAAGCGCCGATACTCACACCTCTCA